>OZ010673.1:19768296-19790796 GCA_963932185.1 Troglohyphantes excavatus
GTAAAGTCTGTGTGTAATGAAATAAAAATAAACCCAAGCAATCTAAAATGTTGCCAAAGATCAAAAAACTAACTAAAAACTATTACAAACGGTTGGAGTTAACTATTGTGTGCCAACAAGCGGGAAACATTGGGACCGCAAACGTTTCATTGACAACCGAATCAATATTACTAAAAATATGAAACGCCTCCAGGAAGTCAAGTTCAAATGGAGATTTAGGTTTGCAAATTAAATGTGAGTTAGAAACATTAAATATATGACCATGTTCCCAAGGAATGCCAAGCACTCTTGGGAACATGGTCATATATTTAATTTTTCTAACTCACATTTAATTTGCAAACCTAAATCTCCATTTGAACTTGACTTCCTGGAGGCGTTTCATATTTTTAGTAATATTGATTCGGTTGTCAATGAAACGTTTGCGGTCCCAATGTTTCCCGCTTGTTGGCACACAATAGTTAACTCCAACCGTTTGTAATAGTTTTTAGTTAGTTTTTTGATCTTTGGCAACATTTTAGATTGCTTGGGTTTATTTTTATTTCATTACACACAGACTTTACATTTTCCGCTGATGAAGGGTGATGTATCTCCCGAAACATGTCCGGATTATTACGGACTTTTATTGCGTATTTTAACGTTGCATTTGTATTTTAATAAACTAAAAGTTACTATATATATACAATCTCATACTATATATATATCTCATTGTTCAAAAGAATTTTTGTTAGAACTGAAATATTTTTATGAAGATTGAAATCTAAATTGTAAATTCTCTTGATTCGTGATATTTGAGACATAATACTATTTCTGTAAACTGTAACTGATAGGTTAGAGTTTCAAAAAATCAATATATTAACATGAAAATTAAAAGCATTCCGTTTATCCAAAAGATCAATAGTGGCAGTGTTATTCTGTGCAGTTATATATAATTATAGGAAATCGGAGGATGAATCGAAAGTATTAGTTTTTACTAATGTAATTCAGATGGATAAATATCCGAGTAAAAGGAACCAAATTAGGAGTGTTTAATATTATTAAGTCATCCACATAACGGAATACAGAGGAATATATGAAAGTGAAATTCTTTTCATAATAATGTAAAAATAAATTAGCAAGCAGAATTGAAAAATTACAGCCTTGTGGAATGCCAATTACTTGTAAAAAAATACTTTCACCATTAAACAAATAATTATTGAAAAGACAAAAAGTAATGAGATTTTCTGTGGTTTTAATACTTATATGACTCAACCTGGCGATATTTTTGCTAAAGCACTTTAAACCATTCTTACATCCATCAATGACGGTTTTACTTGGTTAATTGATAATAATAAACCAGTTATTGAATTTATCAACAACAATACTATAACACATATTGAATCTTATGACTTTAAAGATCTATTTACTAGTATTCTATTGGATAAACTTAGGGATGTACTATTATCGTACTTTTATGAATTTTTTAATATACTTGACTTAGATTTGGATTATTGGGAAAATCGCATTAATTTTTGTCTTTTCAATAATTATTTGTTAAATGGTGAAAGTAGTTTTTTACAAGTAATTGGCATTCCACAAGGTTGTAATTTTTCAAATCTGCTTGCTAATTTATTTTTACATTATTATGAAAAAATTTCACTCTCATATATTCCTCTGTATTCCGTTATGTGGATGACTTAATAATATTCAACACACCTAATTTGATTCTTTTTGCTCGGATATTTATCCATCTGATTAACATTAGTAAAAACTAATACTTCCGATTCATCCTCCGATCTCCGATTTCCTAGATTTATATATAACTGCATAGAATATCACTGCTACTAATAATCTTTTTGATAAACGGAATGCTTTTAATTTTCATGTTAATAGACTGATTTTTTGAAACTCTAACCTATCAGTTACAGTTTACAGAAATATTATTATCTTTCAAATATCACGAATCAAGAGAATTTGCAATTTAGATTCCAATCTTCATAATTTCAGTTCTAAGAAAAAATCTTTTGAACAATGAAATTCTATTTAATTTTATTAAACGTTACTGTGGTAATACTGACTCTTTATAAGGATTTTTCATTGCTATTACGCTCTGATTGAAACTGTTTCACATTTACGCTATGCGGTAACTGATACGTCTGGAAGTCCAGGATGAGAAAATTCGTGGGAAAAAGTGTGGGGGGGGGAGGGGGGGGGGGTTGCCCCGTTTAGACCTCACATCATGCCTTGACTTTGTACAGTCAATATGCTTTTATCGTTTGCGTCTCGTAAGTTTATAAATTTTCCATTTATTGTCAATAATTAATCTGTCTAATCTGATGGCCTATTTTTGTTTGTATTTTGTATATACTATGTACGTAGTTGGTGTTGGTCGTCAATATTTGTCAATTTTGTTATATATTCTTGTATATATATAGTAAGTTTTAGTTTACTTAAAGAAGTTTTTAGAGCTCTTGGGATTGGATTGGCTATTTGTTTATAACATTGCTAATGAAGAAAGTGCTTTATTTGACTCTTCAATGTGGTCCTACCCCCTGATGAAGTACCGTTTTGATTATGTCTTTCACTTTTTAATAAAATATTTATGAGTATAATTTTTAGTTTAAAAATTAATTTTTTATTTTTATTTTTTGTCGCTCATTACATTTTCTATATTTTTATTCTAATTTAACAAAATTGTATTATTTAATATATATATATATATATATATATATATATATATATATATATATATATATATATATATATATCGTGATGATATGTAATAGTTTATAATTTAATGTAAATTCAATCCGAATTACGTTTTAACTTTAATATAATACTAATTTTTTCTCCTTGGTGTATGTGCCCGTATTGGAATCTTGAATATCATGTTTAATGCCATACTTGAAAGATACTTACAAGCATAATTCGGTTAATGAATAAAAAATATCGTCGTACTCGGATCCTACCCCACTTTGAGGATTTCTCAAGGATTTGACAAGTTCGGTTTTCTCTCCGTAGCAGGTGTTGTTATCATCTTTGAATATGCCACTTCGTAAACACTCGATGTTCTCAGTTATAACTAAAAATGCAATTTTAGGTTTTAACAATTTCAAATGATGTGCTTTTATTCTTAATTAGTTCTCAATATTAAGATAAATTGGAATTAGCCATTACTTGCATTTACCATAATGTTAAAATTCCATGTCAGTTAATTAAGAAACTGTAACGGCGTTTGAACTGAAATCTTGTTTTCGGCAATTAATTTTTTTGTATCATTGACGTTAGCGTTTATAATTTATGGTTAATTTATGGTGTTATTATATGGAAAATAATATTTTTTTTGCAATGATTTGCAACTTTATCATTTAGGTTTCAGTTTTTACATTAAAATGAAGAGAATTTATTTATTTATAAATAAGTGCCAAAACATTGAAACTAGTTATAGCCATTTAACGGTTCTTGTGATTCTCACAAAATAGTTAACATTAGATTAGTTATTATTGTTCTATTACAGTTTATTTTTATAAATAATTATTTAACTCTATGGTATTACAAATACTTTGCAAAACCAACATACGAATTCTTTTTTTTTATTCGAATACTTTATAGTATCAATAGTCTATTTATTAAGTTGAGCACTATTACATAGTCTTGTGTTAATAGTCTACTTTTTATTTACCTGTGTGGAGCAAGGAACTTTCGTCGCATATGTCCACTATCAGGTCCCGAACACTCTTAAATTCACCTTCTTCTTTAAATATCTTGTATCGCATTTTGCCACAAGTAGCATCGTAGTTTCCCAGACAATCAATGTAAATTAAAAACTTTCTAATACAAAATATATACACATTAAGTAAATATTAGTAGAGACATATTTTCTACTTACATATGAAGCTGCAAAAAAAAATTATTTTTTAATTCGGAAGGTGCCGCAGTATGTCTATCGTAACATACCTTTTCCATAAGTATTACATTATTACATAGAATGAATAATAAAAATAAAATTGTGTTATTTTTTAAATTTTATTTTCGGCACATTAAAATCAGAATTGTTTTACTGAACTGACTAAATAAATTTCGTATTTGACTCGATTATTTCTGAAATGTAGGTTTGAATTAAATTATTCCCGTGGTCAGAAATTGTAATGAACAATACAAAGGGAACATTTTAACAAATTTTAATTTTTCATTGTTTCGTAATGTTTCGTAAATGTAAAAATATATATATATATATATATATATATATATATATATATATATATATATATATATATATATATATATATATATATATATATATATATATATATATATATATATATATATATATATATATATATATATATATATATATATATATATATATATATATATATATATATATATATATATATATATATATATATATATATATGTATAAGTGTACACTCATGAACAACTTAAGTAATTCAGATACGCCAGAGGGACTAGGTTTCACTTGGTTTTAGGAGAAATTTATATATGACAAAAACGGGCTTAAAGGATCGCCACAAAGGTTTACGTCGTACCCAAATGTGTAGAATTTATAAGTGTTGCAAAATGTATTATTTTCAAGAAATTAAAATTTGAGTACACTGAATCGTTGGAAAATTGAAACTAAAGTTTAATGTAGATTATTAGGTTTATTTAAATTTCTTAAAGATTTGAAATCACTTGTATTAAAAAGTTTTGAATCGAAAATGCAGACTTACGGACAGGCATCTTTTATATCTTGACTAGTAAAAACATCTCCAAAACCAGATTCGAACACTTCCGGACAAGTTTGATTTGAGGGTTTGTCACAGATGCTCTCTCCTAAAACAGCTGCAATTTAAAAGAAATTTACAATTATTGACACATTTTTACTATCTAATTCTTCCCCAAAATAGTCAGGTGTAATAAGTTGCAATTTATTATTCTTAAAATTATTAATCAACTTTGTATGTCGTAATTTTTTTTAAATAAAATATACAATTACCTGAAATATAATTTAAAAAAATAAAAACATTGCTAATCACACTGTTAAAAATACTTACTCAAAAATAAGTAAAATATACCCATTTTTGAGTACAAGCTATGCGTATCATAGCTCCGAATACATAAGTTACAATTTAAAAAAATACATGTACACAAAAACGAGTACAATGAGAAAAAATGAATAAAAAGAGCAGATGCCAGCTTCCATAGGCTGCTTTTATAAACCACTTTCAATAAATATTGACAATCACAACCAAGATTCTCCGGGAATTGAACGCAGATCCTCAGGCATCAAATGATCAAATGAATGGGAAGTAAGATAATTGAGTCGTAATAACTAAGTTTCCGTTCAAGCAATCGACCTCAAATAATGTAGAAAACCATGTTCTGAACAACTATTTTAAGTGCGTCAGGTCGCTTTGTTAAGAAGGATTGAACAGGAGCTGAAATTAGCAATATTAAATCACACTGCTCATTTTGAGAAAGTACCTTCACTTGGAATTAAGTACATCGTAGCTCATTTACGATGTAAATGTATTCAAATAAAGGCGAATATGTTCAGATACTTATTTTTAAGTATTTTTTTTACAGTGCACATCCATTTCATTGGTTGATGTTTGTTCAAAAATGATAAAGTAAATGTGTATAAACAGAACTATATATGAGCGTGATGTTTGCTAAGTGGTATGAGTATCTGAAAATCTGAAAATATACTAACATAAATTTCCGTCACTTGGCAGCTAAATACATTTAAGTGATGTGTGTTCCATTTCAATATATTATTCAGTAAAATTTGAATGTCATTCCACAGTAACCAAAGTAAATTGCAAACTTTATACGATCTTATTTTGGAACTCTGCATGTGGACGTACATCACTTGGCATCTAACCAACCCAAGCATTCTTTTCAATAATAATCCATTTTTAATTAATTTTATTGACGGTTTGGGTTTGGTTTTGTTAATTAACGTCGCACTAGAGCTGCACAGTGGGCTATTGGCGACTGTTCGGGGTCAATCTCGAAGGAAAGACCCGGGAACACATACACATTCACACACACATTCATACATGCACCTCGTTATTTTAGAACCATGGTCAGATGACGAGGAAACACATGAACTGGCACCCAACGCTTTCAATAGACGTCGGGACTTTGGACCCCGATCAGATTTATCGTGCACCAGTCTCGTATACACGCCAGTATAATTTGTTGGATATTCTGGACGACTTTCTAGTATTTTTGTAGCGAAGCTGGCAACCCTCCGATCGCAAGATCACTACTTTTTTACGTCAAGTCCATTTCACGGATTCGAACCACCAATCCTCTGATTAGTAGCTGAACGCCTTACCAACTGAGCAACTGGGGCTCAATTTTATTGACGGATTCAAATATTTAACTAATATTATTACCGATATAATGTTTGTATCTATATTCATAATGTACAAGGTTATAGAGACATAGGAGAGAGAGAGAGAGAGAGAGAGAGAGAGAGAGAGAGAGAGAGAGAGAGAGAGAGAGAGAGAGAGAGAGAGAGAGAGAGATAATTCAATTAGAAATTAAAGTAATATTACTAAAATATCTTACCAAGACTTTTTGGAATGATAAAAGAGATTTGAATCAATTAGTCAAAATATTGTATTATTTGACTTGAAAATTAAGAAGCGCTCATGCAAAACGAAGCACGAAACTAAAATATTAAAAATCATAATGAATCAAGCGTTGCAATTTGTGACAAAGGAGGGTTCTATGAGTTTTTGAAAAAAAATTCTTATTATTTTTAAACAAATATTTATAATCTGAAAATTAGGAAATTCAGAAAAAAATCTTCCGAGATATCTTCTAAAGTTTTTTTCGGTTTTCTGCGATTTGCGATCTGACATGTTTTTTCAGATTGGTCACTCCTCAATTTAAAGTATAAAATGTAATTGTACTAAAGGTTTTGTATTTAAATAATTTATTGCATTAAACTTGCATTGATTTTTTTACACTGAAATTTGATATACCAGTATAATTTTCATCTATCGCCAACAAGAATACTAAGTAAAATGTCGATATTTAATTACATCGGAGATAACAGTAAAAAATCTTTAAAATAACAGGTGTTGGTTTGTTATGTATATAAGTTGCTTATCATACGAGGTAGCGTCAATACAGCTCGACTATTTTTGCGTTTTTTTATCGTTATCCGTTAACAATTACTTGATAAATTTATTTATGAAAGTATCATTAAGATGTATATGAAGTAATTACACTTTTATTTGTGTCGTTATGTTAAAAAGTAACAGAATTATTACTACTTATATTACTTAGTCCCATTAAAAAAATCTATTATTATTTAGTTTAATTTTTTTACAAAAAGAAAAGAAGACCTATTTATTTCTCTGGTACGTAGTTCTAATTAATATTGAGTAAAAAACAGACTAGATGAATTATAAAAAAGTTGGGATAAAAGGCTTACCAATTGGGTAGAAAAATAGTGCAAAAGCAAATATCGACATGTTTAAGAATGACATTTTAATGGTTTATATGTCGTTATGCACTCAGTTAATATGCAATTTGACTTTAGTTTTTATACTCGGGGTTATCAAAATAGCATTTGTTTACAACCGGGCTTGAGGATTTCCTGTCGATACAGGGCTGAATTAATGAGCCCTCTTCTGTTGTTGTTGTTCATGGACAACCTTGGAAAGTTGGCCTTTGGTTTTTCAAAAACAATATTTAATGACAGCTTGCATAACATATGATTTTACTGGAAATGTCATATTTCTGAACTCTTCGCAGTTTGAACATTATCGAGATCGTAAAGAAGTTTCACTATTTCAGCACATAATTAATTTATACTTTTTTAATGGAGTTATCTTTTTAAGAGGAAAATAAAAATACCCGAGTTTAATTAAAAGAAAACTAAAAATATATTTATAAATAATGAATATTTAATGGAAATTGTTGCTTACGGCAAAACAGGGTCCAAAACAGCAAACGTCTTATAAAGGCGCAGGTAACTTAAATTTATTTGCTTAACAGTTAAATTAGAAGGGCATTAAAGCTTCTAGTAAGGTTTGATTTACTATTTTAAAGTTAACTGCACTTTAAATGGTGTAATAAAGTAAAACGTTGGACTGGAATAAGGTTTGCGAGTAAAATGGTTTGTAATTTGAATTTGATCAAAATGTCCATTAGTATACTTTTACATGGATTGTGTGTTTCATAAAACAATTGTGCACTTACCTTTTACTGGGTACAGAATACTTATATATACATTATCCATTCTTTTATATGTTTATCTATTCTTTTATATGTTTATCCATTCTTTTATATGTTTATCTATTCTTTTATATGTTTATCCATTCTTTTATATGTTTATCCATTCTTTTATATGTTTATCGAATCTTTTATATGTTTATCCATTCTTTTATATGTTTATCGATTCTTTTATATGTTTATCCATTCTTTTATATGTTTATCCATTCTTTTATATGTTTATCCATTCTTTTATATGTTTATCCATTCTTTTATATGTTTATCCATTCTTTTATATGTTTATCGATTCTTTTATATGTTTATCCATTCTTTTATATGTTTATCCATTCTTTTATATGTTTATCCATTCTTTTATATGTTTATCCATTCTTTTATATGTTTATCCATTCTTTTATATGTTTATCCATTCTTTTATATGTTTATCCCTTCTTTTATATGTTTTCCCTTCTTTTATATGTTTATCCATTCTTTTATATGTTTATCCATTCTTTTATATGTTTATCCATTCTTTTATATGTTTATCCATTCTTTTATATGTTTATCCATTCTTTTATACGTTTATCACTTCTTTTATATGTTTATCCCTTCTTTTATATGTTTATCCATTCTTTTATATGTTTATCCATTCTTTTATATGTTTATCCATTCTTTTATATGTTTATCCATTCTTTTATATGTTTATCCATTCTTTTATATGTTTATCCATTCTTTTATATGTTTATCCATTCTTTTATATGTTTATCGATTCTTTTATATGTTTATCCATTCTTTTATATGTTTATTCATTCTTTTATATGTTTATCCATTCTTTTATATGTTTATCCATTCTTTTATATGTTTATCCATTCTTTTATATGTTTATCCATTCTTTTATATGTTTATCCATTCTTTTATATGTTTATCCATTCTTTTATATGTTTATCCATTCTTTTATATGTTTATCCATTCTTTTATATGTTTATCCATTCTTTTATATGTTTATCCATTCTTTTATATGTTTATCCATTCTTTTATATGTTTATCCATTCTTTTATATGTTTATCCATTCTTTTATATGTTTATCCATTCTTTTATATGTTTATCCATTCTTTTATATGTTTATCCATTCTTTTATATGTTTATCCATTCTTTTATATGTTTATCCATTCTTTTATATGTTTATCCATTCTTTTATATGTTTATCCATTCTTTTATATGTTTATCCATTATTTTATATGTTTATTCATTCTTTTATATGTTTATCCATTCTTTTCATGTATCTATTAGCTAATAGTAACTCTTCAAGTGTATGTAATTCCCTAGAAAGCATCTCTTTCTATTATTGCGCGCTTCTATATAGCTCACCTTGTTGTATTTTTAATATAAAATATTAGAATTCAATTTTAACCGCTTTCCAAACGTTATCGTTATGTGGGCTTGAAACTTGGTTTATTTTTACAATCACGCTGATATTAAGATAGTTAGTCAAAATCATCCTTTATATTATTTTTGGAGTGTAGATCTCTTTTAATCTTAGCATGTGAGGTATAAAAAGAAAGAGAATTACCCGAACCAGTGACGTATCGTACGTTCATCTCATAAATATTGACGGTTTGTTTAAGAAATGCGTTTAAAATGATTACTGCAAGGAGAAAACATCTTTATAAAAAAGTATTCCCACGATCTGATTAGAACTTATCTTTGTATTGCCGTTAGTAGCACGCGGAACTTCGAAGCAATGGGCCACGGAGCAGCTCAACCCCCCCCCCCCCACCCCCTGCGAGTTCGCGTGGCCAAACAGTAATATTATTTCTATAGTACACTTTTAAAAAGAGGTGCTCAAAAATAAGTAAAATTTACTAAGTTTTGATTACAGTCTATGCTTATCATAACTAAGTTTAATTTTTTGAAAAAGACATGTACTCAAAAATGAGTACAATAAGTACAAATGAATAAAAAGAACAGTAGCTTGCTTACATAGGCTGCCTTCATAAATCACTTTCAATAAATATCGACAATTACAACCAAGACTTACCGAGAATCGAACCCATATCCTCAGGCACCACAGTCCAATTTCTTATCCGTTGTACTACCAGGACGATTAGAAGAAGTTATAAACAGGATAAATGTTAAAAAGGTATGCCAAAAGAATAGGAAGAAAGATAATTGAATTGTAATAACTCAATTTCCATTTAAGCAATCGTCGACATCAAATAATGAGGAAAATCAATTTCTGAACAACTATTTTAAGTTTGTCTGATTGCTTTGTTAAGATGGCTTGAAGAGATGCTGAAATTAGCAATTTTAAATCCCTCTACTTATTTTGTAGAAAATACAGTTGCTTAAATTTTCGTGCGTCATCGCTCATTTACGAAAGATTACCTTTTACGTATATAACTCTATGATGAATCTTAACAAGCGATATATTTCAAGAAAGAGAATTTCCTACAGAACTGATGAATCGTACGCTGATAAATATCAACGGTATCTGTAAAAAGTGTGTTTAAATTAACAAAAAACATAAAGAAACATCTTAAATATATTTCCAAGATAAAGCTAGAACAGTCTTTGTAGCAGAGTCGGTAGACTTTGGACTAATAGGTCTTCTTAGCACGGGTTTCTGAGCAACGAGGGGTCAAATCGATAGTACTTTTTAATTTATAGTAGTGAATAAAAGATTTTATTCACTACTAGTTTTATCCGTTGGCGACAAGGGCGACGAGAAGAAGTTATAAACAGAATAAATGTTAAAAAGGTGTGATAAAAGTATAGGAAGAAGTTTTGCATTGCAATAATTCAGTTTCCATTTAAGCAGTCGACATCAAATAATGTGGACAGCCATCTTATGAACAACTATTTTAAGTGTGTCAGGTCGCTTTGTTAAGGTGGCTTGAAGAGATGCTGAAATTAGCAATATTAAACCCCCCTGCTCATTTTTTAGAAAGTACGGTTGCTTAAGTTTGAGTGCGTCATCTTTCATTTACGGTGCAATTGTACTCAAAGAAAAGCGAGTAGGTGCAGGAACTTATTTTTGAGTACCTTTTTTACAACGTTACCCTTTTACGCATCTAACTCTTGGATGAATCTTAACAAGTGAGATATTTCAAGAAAGAGAATTTCCTGGAGAACTAAAAAATCGTACGTTAATAAATATCAACGGTTTGTGCAAAAACTGTGTTTAAAACTATTTGCATAAAGAAACATCTTAAATATATTTCCAAGATCTAGCAAGAACAGCCTTTTTAGCGGAGTCGGTTGACTTCGGAATAATAGGTCTTACCACGGGTTTCCCATCAATGAGTAGTCAAATAGATAGTGCTTATTAATTCATACTAGTGTATAATTGGTTTCATTTTGTGATAAAATACTAGAGAATTACGAATCTTTGTTGTTTGTTGTTTAACATTGCCTGCGAACATAACAGCGAAGTTTTTTTGTGCCAATTGGCAACCGGAGTCTATATATCCATCTTTGAACATAATTTCTAAAGAAAAATAAATTAGTAATTATTTTTATTTATAATTGTATACCCCGCAATTTTAGAGAATTGTAAAATATAAGTTTAAATATGTCTGCATCAATATTTACATGTAATACTTTTCTGTTAAAAAATAATTTTTAAATATTCATTCCTGAATTTCAATAAAATGATTCTGAAGTGAAACTTTTGAAATAAGCAATATGGAGGTATAAATATAGAAACCAAAATTTAAACTTTTAGGGTGGCCCATTTCAACACCATAGCAATGTTCCACTCAGTAACAAATAGCACTATTGTCATAAATATAAAAATGTTGTATAGAAAATTAGCCACTGACGTGTTTAAGATCATGAAACAAAGTTAAGTTGTTCGGGACATGAATATACATAGTGTCAGACGAAAGAGCTAGTTTATCTTCCTTCTTTGGTTGGAGAGGTTTTTATTAATGACCGATTCCTATAATCTGCTGCCCAAAAAATGTATGTTTCGAAGAAAAATCGCAATAGTACATAACAGCCAGTATTGTCAAAAATAATTTTGGTCGCCAAGGTGGTATTTAAAAGTGATAAGTTCTACAATGTAAATTTTCAATAGGAATAATTTATTGGAAAATGGAAAATGTTCTATAGCTTTTGAATGGTTGCATATATCCACATGAAACAGAGTGCAGATGTTAATTTAGAAGATTATTGATAAAATGACGTAAGTTTCATAAAAATCAGTTCAGTAGTTTTTGAGGAAAATCCACGCAAACAAACAGACAGAAAAAAATTTAATGTAATTTTCTGAATCAGTGTATCCCAATTCATGTAAAAAACTCAAAATGAGTGGTTTTGTTTCAGGTACTCAATTTTAAGTACCTTTTTTTATAGTGTATGTACTGAATCTTTGAAAATAAAGTTTAATGTAGATTATCAGGTTCCTTTAAATTTCTTAAAGATTTGAAATAACTTGTCTTAAAAAGTTTTTAATCGAAAATGCAGACTTACGGGCAGTCATCTTTTATTTCTTGACTGGTAAGGATATTTTCCCAACGTGGTTCCAATATGGTCGTACAAACTTTACTTGCGAAGTTGTCACAGATGCTTTCTCCTAAAACAGCTGCAATGTAAATAAATATAAAATTTTTGGCACATTTTAACTATATAATTCTTCCCCAAAATAGTCAGGTTCAATAAGTTGCAATTTATTATTTTTAAAATTATTAATCAACTTTATTAGTCGTAATTGTGTTAAATAAAATATACACTTACCTGAAATATAATTTCAACAAATAAAAACATTTCTAAATACACTGTTAAAAATAGGTACTCAAATTTAATTAAAATTTAATTATTTTGGAGTATATTCAATGCTTATCATAGCTCCGAATACATAAGTTTCACTTTTGAAAAACACATGTCATCAAAAATGAATACAATGAGTTGAGATTAAGCAAAGGCATTTATACATTAGTCCCATCCCATTTAAAAAACTGTCATGCATATCCAGTGATTATCAGAAAAGTAGTCCAGTGATCATTTTATCAGAAAATGAATAACATTTGAAGATCTGCTATTATTTAGTTTATATGTTTACAAAATGGGGAGTAGACGTAATCCTTTCTCTGGTGGGTCGTTTTAATTAATTCCGTATAAAAAAAACGGACTAGTGAATTATAAAAGGTAAGGATAAAAAGGCTTACCGATTGGGTAGAAAAACAGTGCAAAAGCAAATAACGACATGTTTAAGAATGACATTTTAGTGGTTTATATGTCGTTATGCACTCAGTTAATGTGCAATTTGTCTTCAGTTTTTATACCCGGGTTTATCAAAATAGCATTTGATTACAACCGGGCTTGAGGATTTCCTGTCGATACAGGACTGAATTAATTAGCTCTTTTCTGTTGTTGTTCATGGACAACATTGGGAAATTGGCCTTTGGTTTCGTAAAGAGATTATTCAATTACAACATGCATAACATATGATTTTACTCAAAATGTCATTTTTCTGAGCTCTACTCAGTTCGAGCATTATCGAAATTGTAAAGAAGTTTTACTCTAAGATAATTTAATTTATATTTTCAATACAAAATTAAATTATAATTTTATAATAAAGACAAATTTTCAAAATGTCACTAATTCTATAGATTTAAAATAATATATCGATTAATTTGAATTTTTTTTAATTAATGTGCAATAAGTATGGAAAACTTGAGATCCACGAGAGAAATATCGTAGATTGAGAAACACAAAGAGAAATTTCACTTAAGCCGTTTATGTCAGTCTTTTTTACCTTCTATCCTCTTTTAAAACAAACTACAGTTAAGTTTTACATTCCCCTGTTTATTTTTTACTATATATATATATATATATATATATATATATATATATATATATTAAAATTCATTTTTTTACTTTGTTTGGAGTTTTAACTTTGGAGATGTCAGTTACCTGAACCAAGAAAGAGATACATGTAAAAACATTGTAATAGTTTTAATGTTAATCAAAATTTTTTTATTATATTTTTTTAAACAAATAATTTTAAGTTTATGGCATAACTCGTTCAGCAGTTAAGGTATAAGTATAATCAATTAATATTAATGATATGATGCTAATTTTAAGAACTGTGTTAATTACCTAGATGAAAGTTTCGAAACAAAAAAAATAATTTGGCATTATCAAGGAAATGTAGTAAATATCAACTCTTCAAGTATATGTAATTTCCTAGGAACCATAGCTTTCTATTATTATACGTTTCTATATAGCTATATCTAATCTTGTTGTAGTTTTAATATAAAATATTTCAATAAAATTTTAACCACTTTTCGGGCGTTATCGTTACGCAGGCTTGCAACTTGGTATATTTTTACAATCACGCTGATAATAAGATAGTCAAAATCATTCTTTATATTATTTCTGTACGTTTTATTCTTTTAACTTTAACAAGTGAAGAATCAAAAGAAAAATAATTTCCAAATCCAGTGATGAATTTTATGTTCATTTCATAAATTATAACAGGTGTTTAAAAATGCGCTGAAAAATTGGTTGAGTTCGGAATAATAGGTCTTACCAAGCAAAATATTTTGAATAAATAATTTTAAAAGTAAATTATAAGTTATTATTTTTTTTTAATTGAGAATACATACCGATTGGTAATATAAAGAGTAATATTGTTAAGAACAACATTTCAAGTGAAATCACGGTTTTTCAGTCAACCTAGATACAAATTTATATTATAAATTGAATATAAGTAAAATTCAAAAAGGTATGTTCAAGAGTAAATAATAAGTTAATTAATAATTTGATAATTAACAATTTGATAATGAACAATTTGAAATTAACAATTTGATAATTAACATTTTGATAATTAACAATTTGATAATTAACAATTTGATAATAAACAATTTGATAATTAACAATTTGATAATTAACAATTTGATAATAAACAATTTGATAATTAACAATTTGATAATTAACAATTTGATAATTAACAATTTGATAATTAATAATTTGATAATTAATAATTTTATTAATAATAATTTGATAATTAGTAATTTGATAATTAGTAATTTGATAATTAATAATTTTGATAATTAATAATTCTAAATATATAATCAGCATTCCTCAAATTGAGGGTCTTCATAAAACGATATATAACGCGAATAACATAAATTGCTGATTAGGTAATAAGAAATGTAGTAAAAATGTAATGCTGTTAAATCTCTAAAAGGGAATTTTTAATTTTTATATAACTTTCCTTTAAATAAATATAATACTGAAATATTTAGTGTAATCGTTTATCTTTTTGATTATTAAGTTAATTTTTGTGATGATCTACATTATTAATTTGCATAAATAAGAGCAAGTAATGCCAAAACGTTTTATTTATATTTTTATAGGTAAGTACAAAAACCAATTTAGACATTACATAAGCAATACTTAATATTATACTAAAATGAGAACACTTAACAATTTTTTTTAACTAACAAAATAATTTGTTTTAATGTAGGAAATAATAGATTTTTTACTGTTAAATACAATTCTTCAAATACTAGTTAACCGTAAAAAAATATTAGTAATTATTAAATTAACGATGTTTGGAAAAATTTAAATCTCCATACATTATTTTTTTATTTATCGTATAAGCAATTAAATTTAAATGTTTATACTTTATTTTCATTGTTAATGAAAGATGAAATTTGTTAACAGTAAATAACTTGAAAGTATTCCTAACGATAAAATGAATGGTTTCAAGTTTCTTCATATAAAATAATTTTATTACAGAAGGATTAATATTTTTTGCTTATTATATTACATTACTTTCTAAAATTCATTTAAGAAATAACCTAACCATATTTTTCGAAAGATACTTCTGGAAATTACATTTTGAAAAGATATCTGAAAGAAATTATTTAAAAATGTTAAAAAGAACACATATAAACATACCTTTACAACGCAAAAGCAGCATTACTTGGGTAATCTACCATTTGAAGCAGGAAATATAGGATAACAGTGAATTGCAAATCAGTTTGATACTTATAAAAAAAAATATTGTATAACGTCGGTTTTTGCAAAAAAAACCCTGGCTGAACAAATAAGGAAATATGAATGAAATATATCCTGATGCTGTGTATGATAACAGTTTTATTTTAAACTACGTAAATGGTCATTTGACAAAAAGAAAAAACATTTATGAAATCATGTTTACAGAAAAGAAATGGAATTTCAAAATAATTTAGCATAGTTCTACTTAGCTAACATTTTATTTAAAAAATGTAATACATATTTTCTTAATATTAATTCTTGTAAGTATAGATTGCAGCTTTTACATTTGGTCGGGATTCTGTCTAATTTGTCCAAAAATTCCGCAAATAAACAAACGACATTATTTATTACTAGGCAGTAGATTTTTAATTTGATCAAGTGGCATAGGTCTTAGTTAAATTGGTTCCTCAATAATGAGTTGAATGTTGTTCCACTTAACTTCATATCTGCAAGGCGGGATACAAACTTTATACCCTCTTATCTGAGACAGCCAACATTCCAATTTGTTTTTGGATAGTGAAGCCTTTTTCTGTCACATTTAAAGGTTATTATTTGTATTTATGTTAAAAAGTGTTACAATTTAAAAATACTTATTATTTAGTTTCACAAGCGGTCGGCGTAGTGAGAAAACCTGAATCGGGTAGGAATGAAACTTGTAGTATAAAAAACGCTGGAGCTAGATACAAAAAAAAAATGTAGGATTTAACAGTAAAAACAGAGAATCAAGTTAAATACATGACTATAAAGAAGGAATCAGTGCTTACGGTCTACGTAAAAGACTTATTTCTATGACCTATTCTTGGTTTAAATTTATCTTGAGATTTGAGATACACAATATCTCCTACATTAAATTTACGAAAGGTTGCATGAGCATCATGCCTTTCATTTTGTTTGAGCTGATTTCGCTCCAAATTTGAATAATCTTTTTCATACGTGGTTTTCAATTGTTGCAATAAATCACTGAGAAAATGAGATTTATCAAGGAACAAGGGTTGTACTGATGGATTATATGTATCAAAGAACATTGAGTGCTCCCTTCCAAAATAAAGTAGATTAGGAGAGTAACCTGACGAGTAATGTTTAGACCCATTGTAAAGCTGTTGATGTAGCGGAAGAGCTGTGTGAAAATTTACACCATTGTCAGTAAGAATCAAAATGGAAGATTTAATATAAGAATTAATGCGTTCCGATTGGCCGTTGGACTGGGGGTGTTTGGATGTGCTATGAACTAGCTTAATTCCCAAAGATTTATTTACCAGAGAAAAGACTTCAGATGTGAACTGAGTGCCAAGATCTGACAGTATGACACTTGGTCTTCCATGAGCAGATATGTAATTTATGAGGTGTTTCGTAACAGATTCAGCTTTAATGTTAGCGAGAGGGTACAGAACCATATGCTTAGAAAAATGGTCTAATATTGTCAAAATATAACCATGATCCTTTATGGGGCCAAGAATATCAGTTGAGATAAGATCTCCTGGGGTTTTTGGAATTCGTAATGACTGAAGTGGAGCTTGAACTGGAGAGAAAGGCTTGTTTTTAATACATTTGTCACATGACAATACAAAATTTCTAGCGTCAACATACATACCTTTCCAAAAGTGTCTCTGCAAGATTATTTTGCCTGGAATGTGTTGAAACTCAAAAGAATATTCCGAAAGTTCTAATAACCATCGTGTGGTGATATCAGCTGGAGAGGAGGTTTTTTTTTATAGTGAAGAAGGGGTTTACTATCAGTAAGGATAGTGAATTTGCGATTATAAAGATAAGATTTGAAAGAAGTTACTGCTTTATAAATGGCATACAATTCAAGTTTGATAGCTGGATAGTTCCTCACTGAAGTAGAGAGAGCTCTACTGTAATATGAAACAGGGTGTAGTGTACCCTCTGACTCCTGCATGAGAACTGCAGAAATTGCTGTGCCACTGGCATCAGTGTTTAGGACAAAAGGTTGGTCCCATTGTGGAAGGGTGACAAAAGGAACCGAAAAGAAAACTTGTTGCAATTGATCAAAATCTGACTGATGTTTAGGAGTCCATTTAAATTTCGAGTTTTTAGAAGTGAGCTGATACATAGCATCAGTGAGCTGAGAAAATTGAGGAATTAAGTGACGATAGAAGCTACGTAAACCTAGAAATTTCTTTACATGCCTAGCAGACTTAGGCGGTTGAACGTTGGATACCTTTTGAATGTTAGCCAAAATGGGTTTAATGAATTTATGCGAAATATTAAATCCTAAATAATCAATGGAAGTTTTAAAGAAAACGCATTTGGACGGTGACAGAGTTATGTTGTATTTAGATAAGATTTTTAAGACTCCTGTCACTTTGTGAACCATTTCATCAAAGTTAGATGATCCAATTGAAATGTCGTTTTGATATGCATGAATACCTGTTATGCCATTTATACGCAACTCGTCAATCAAAAGATCAACAAGTGCATGGAAAGTGATAGCAGCTGTTTTCAAACCAAAAACCATGCGACGATTTGCAAAAGTGCCAAAAGGAGTAGTGAACGTAAGGACATCTTGTAATTCCTCGGGCAGCAAAATCTGACAATAAGCATTTTTAAGATCCAGGACAGAGTAATATCTGTAGGCCGACATTTCATTAATTAAATTACTAATTTTCGGTAAGGGATATGTGGATGCTTCAATGAGATTATTAAGTAACCGAAGGTCCAGAGCCATTCTAAATTTAGGGGGATCATTAGGATATTTTGGATCTGGTTTCTTTTTAACCAGTAACATGGGACCCGCCCAATCGACTATGTTTCTATGGATAAGTCCAGCTTCCTGTAATTCCTGTAACTCCTGTTTTGCGTTGGCTTGGAGTGCATGTGGAATAGGAAATGGCAAAGTTTTAATGGGATTGTTAGATCGAAAAGTGATTTGAGGAGTGACTTTGTCAGTGCAGCCTAATGTTTTTAATGATTTGGAAAAAGCCGAATAATTCTCCATCAGAATGGGAGATAGGATTTGTTTTTGTTCGCGATTAAGATGTGCAAGATCAAAGTCCGAAAGTTGTAATTCTCCCTTCCTCAATTTTAGAGTTTGGGGAGAAGGAGAAACAAGGATGCAAAATTCAGAGACATGAGCGTCAGTCCTTAAAGAATTGTTACTATAATGAGTGTTATCATTTGGAATATCCATTTTTATATAATTTTATTAACGGATTCAAATATTTAATTAATATTATTACCGATATAATGTTTGTATCTAAATTCATAATGTACAAGTTTATAGAAAGATAGGAGAGAGAGAGATAATTATATTAAAAATCAAAGTTATATTACTATAATATCTTACCAATTTTTTTGGAATGATAAAAGGGATTTGAATCAATTAGTCAAAATATTGTATAATTTGACTAGAGAATTAAGGTACGCTCATGCAAAACGAAACACGAAACTAAAATATTAAAAAAAAACATAATGAATCAAGCGTTGCAATTTGTGACGAAGGATGGCTCTATGAGTTTTTGCAAAAAAAGCTTTATTTATTTTAAACAAATATCTATAAATTTGAAAATTCGGAAATTCCGAAAAAAATCTTCAGAGTAAACTTCTAAAGTTTTTTTTCGGTTTTCTGCGATTTGCGATCTGACTGATATGTTTGTTTCAGATTGGGCGCTCCTCAATTCAAAGTATAAAATGTAATTATACTAAAGGCTTTGTATTTAAATAATGTATTGCATTAAACTTGCACTGCAATTTGATATACCGGTATAAGGTTCATTCCATCGCCAATAGGAATACTAAGTAGAATATCGATATTTAATTACATCGGAGATTAGGGTAAAAAAACTTTAAAACAACAGGTGTTGGTTTGTTATGCATATAGGTGGTTTGATTATCAAACGAAGTAGCGTCAATGCAGTTAAAAAATTTGACTATTTTTGCGTTTTTTTTATCGTTATCCGTTAACAAATACTTTTTGAGAAATCTTTTTATGAAAGTGTCATTAAAATGCATATGAAGTAATTATACTTTTATTTGTGTCGTTATGTTAAAAAGCAACAGAATTATTACTACTTATTTTCCATTATTTTATATGTTTGTTCGAATGTAACTCATGAATAGGTTAACCGATTTTGAGTATTTTTTAATGGTAAAGGCATTTATATAGTAGTCCCATTAAAAAAATCCATTATTATTTAGTTTAATTTTTTTTACAAAAAGAAAAGAAGACCTATTTATTTCTCTGGTTCGTCGTTCTAATTAATATTGAGTAAAAAACACACTAGATGAATTACAAAAAAGTAGGGATAAAAGGCTTACCAATTGGGTAGAAAAACAGTGCAAAAGCAAATATCGACATGTTTAAGAATGACATTTTAATGGTTTATATGTCGTTAGGCACTCAGTTAATATGCAATTTGACTTCAGTTTTTATACCCGGGGTTATCAAAATAGCATTTGAATACAGCCGGGCTTGAGGATTTCTTGTCGAAACAGGACTGAATTAATGATCGCTCTTCTGTTGTTGTTGTTGTTCATGGATAACCTTTGTAAATTGGCCTTCGGTTTTGCATAAAAAATATTTAATTACAACATGCATGTTATAGGATTTTACTGGAAATGTCATATTTCAGAACTCTTTGCAGTTTGAAGATTATCGAGATCGTAAAGAAGTTTCACTCTTTCAACACATAATTAATTTATACTTTTTTAATGGAGTTATCTTTTTAAGAGGTAAATAAAAATACACGAGTTTAATTAAGAGAAAACTAAAAATATATTTAAAAATAATCAATATTTAATGCAAATTGTTGCTTACGGCAAAACAGGGCCCGAAACAGCAAACGTCTTATAAAAACGCAGGTAACTTAAATTTATTTGCTTAACAGTTAAATTAGAAGGACATTAAGGTTTCTAGTAAGATTTACTTTACTATTTTAAAGTTAACTGCACTTTAAATGGTGGAATAAAGTAAAATGTTGGACTGGAATAATGTTTGTGAGTAAAATGGTTTGTAATCTGAATTTGAAGCAAAAAATAAAAATGTCCATTAGTATACTTTTAAATGGATTGTTTCATAACACAATTGTACATTTACCTTTTACTGGGTACATAATACTTATAGATATATTATCAGGAAATGCAAATATTAACTCTTGAAGTGTATGTAATTCCCTAGAAAGCATCTCTTTCTATTATTGCACGCTTCTATATAGCTCACTTTTTGTATTTTTAATATAAAATATTACAATTCAATTTTAAACACTTTCCAAACGTTATCAATATGCAGCCTTGACACTTGGTATATTTTTACATTCACGTTAATAATAAGATAGTTAGTCAAAATCATCCTTTATATTATTTCTGGAATGTAGATCTCTTTTAATCTTAACAAGACGATTGTACGACCAGTGACGAATTGTACGTTCATCTCATAAATGTTAACAGTTTGTTTAAGGAATGCGTTTAAAATAATTACTGCAATAAGAAAACATCTTTAAAAAAAAGTATTCACAACATCTAAGGAGAACGTATATTTGCAGTGCCGTTAGCAGCATGAGGAACTTCGAAGAAATAGGTCACGGGGCTGCTCATCCCCCCCCCCCCCCCGCGTGGCCAAACCTTAATATTATTTCTATAGTACACTGTTAAAAAGAGATACTCAAATATAAGTAAAATGTACTAAGTTTTTAGTACACTCCATGCTTATCATAACTAAGTTTAATTTTTGAAAAAGTCGTGTACTCTAAAATGAGTACAATCAGTAAAAATGAATAAAAAAGAGCAGTATCTTGCCTACATAGGCTGCCTTCATAAATGACTTTCAATAAAGATCGACAATTACAACCAAGACTTACCGGGAATCGAACCCTCAGGCACCACAGTCAGTCCATTTTTTTTATCTGTTGTACTACCGGGGCGACGAGAAGAAGTTATAAACAGAATACATGTTAAAAAGGTGTGATAAAAGAAGAGTAAGAAAGATAATTGCATTGCAATAATTCAGTTTTCATTTAAGCTATCGACATCAAATAATGTGAACAGCCATCTTAAGAACAACTACATGTATTATAAGTTTGTCAGGTCGTTTTGTTAAGATGGCTTGAACAGATGTTAAAATTAGTAATATTAAATACCCTACTCATTTTTTAGAAAGTACGGTTGCTTAAATTTAAGTTCGTCGTCGCTAATTCACGATGCAATTGTACTCAAAGGAAACGAATAGGTTTAATTTCAGGTACTCGTTTTTAAGTACATTTTTTACAGTGTATATATATCCCTTTAAATCTTGGATGAATTTAAGCAAGTGAGATATTCCAA
>OZ010673.1:19795796-19800796 GCA_963932185.1 Troglohyphantes excavatus
AATATTTTCTATTTATATAAATATTTTCTATTTATATAAATATTTTCTATTTATATAAATATTTTCTATTTATATAAATATTTTCTATTTATATAAATATTTTCTATTTATATAAATATTTTCTATTTATATAAAATTTTTCTATTTATATAATTATTTTCTATATATATAAATATTTTCTATTTATATAAATATTTTCTATATATATAAATATTGTCTATATAAATTTTTTTGTATTGATATTAATAGTGTATATATATAAATATTTTCTATAAAAATATTTGCTATATAAATATATTCTATTTATATAAATATTTTCTATTTATGTAAATTATTTTCTATTTCTATAAATTATTTTCTATTTCTATAAATTATTTTCTATTTCTATAAATTATTTTCTATTTCTATAATTATTTTCTATTAATATAAATATTTTCAATTTATACCAATATTTTTTATTTATATAAATATTTTCTATTTGTATAAATATTTTCTATTTATATAAATATTTTCTATTTATATAAATATTTTCTATTTATATAAATATTTTCTATTTATATAAATATTTTCTATTTATATAAATATTTTCTATTTATATAAATATTTTCAATTTTTATAAATATTTTCTATTTATATAAATTTCTTCAATTTATATCCAAATATTTTCTATTTATATATATATATATTTTCTATTTATATATATATTTTCTATTTATATATATATTTTCTATTTATACAATTTTTTCTATTATATAAATATTTTTTATTATATAAATATTTTCTATTATATAAATATTTTCTATTTATATAAATATTTTCTATTTATATAAATATTTTCTATTTATATAAATATTTTCTATTTATATAAATATTTTCTATTTATATAAATATTTTCTATTTATATAAATATTTTCTATTTATATAAATATTTTCTATTTATATAAATATTTTCTATTTATATAAATATTTTCTATTTATATCAAATATTTTCTCTTTATATTTGAAGCTGCAAAAATAAATTATTTGTTAACTCGTTAACTGCCATGGTATGCCCATCACATCGTAACACATCGTTTACCATATGTTGAGCACTATTGTATAAAATGAAAATTAAAAATATGTTTTTTTTCATTTTATTTTTGAAACATTAAAATTAGATTAAAAGCGCAGAATTGTTTTACCTAACTCGTCAAATATATTTCATATTTGACTCGATTATTTCTGAAATGAATGTTTGAATTACATTATTCGCGTGGTTAGAAATTGCAATAAATAACACCAAAAGCACATATGAACGATTTTTAATACCTCATTGTTTCTTAATGTTGTTATGAATTAATCAAAAATGAGTGTAATATATTTATATAAATATTCACACAATTTTTTTTTATTTGGAATTTGTTTAAATATACTTAAATTTAATTCAAAATTTTAATGGTGACCTTCCCAATAATCTGGAAACCTTGAAAGATGGGAATTTCAACTTTTAAAAACCCCGAATCGGAAAATTTACACCTGAAGAAACCTTATATTATTAACAAATGAAAGCTAGGGAAGATTAGAAATCGTCCAACTGGTAAGATTACATTTAAAGTATATACCAGAACGGACACTGCATTGGAATATGAGTACAACAAATCAATGCTTGTGTGAAAACTGTTTGATATTATATAAAATATATATAAAAAAAAGATGAAAAATGTTGATAAGTTGGAACTGGGATTTTTCAGGACTGTTGAGTTGGGAATTTCGAATCGTTAAGTTGGGAAATTTCTTGTTTCAACTCATCAAAATATTTTTTGTGTAAAGGCACCGCGTTGTACCCTAAATCAATAGAATGGATAAATGTTGAAAAATGGATAATTTTCAAGAAATTAAACTGCTAAGTGCACTGCTAAAAACACTGGAGATTTCTGGACGTGATATTACATCGATGAAAGTCAGAGGGGGTTAAATGTCTGAAAATTTTATTTTTTGTCATTCTTAATACACTGTTGAAATATGCACTCAAAAATAAATAAAATGCAATGCTTTTGAGTACATTCGATGCTTATTATAATTCTGAATACATAAGTTTCATTTTTGAAAAAGACATGTTGTCAAAAATGAGTAACATGAATAAAAAGAGCACTTGCTTGCCTACATACGCTGCCTTCATAAATCACTTTCAATAAATATCAACAATTACAACCAAGAATTACCGGGAATCGAATCACAGCAGTCTGCTTTATCAGTTGTAATATTATGGCCACGTGAAGAAATTAGGAACAAAAGAAATGTTATAAAAGTGTACCAAAAGCATGGGAAGTACTATAATTGGGTTGTAATATCTCGGTTTCCACTTAAAAAAATCGACATCAGATAACTTATAAAATCATCTTCTGAACAATTATTTTAAGTTTTTCAGGTCGCTTTGTTAAGATGGTTTGAACAGAAGCTGATATTAGCAATATTAAATCACACTGCTCATTTTGAGAAAGTACGGCTACTTAAAATTGAGTACGTCATCTCCCATTTACTATCCAATTGCACTCAAAGAAAAATGTGTAAGTTCAGGTACAAAATTTTAGGTACCTTTTTTTACAACGTAAGTACTGAATCTTTAAAAATAAAGTTTAATGTAGATTATCAGTTTCCTTTACATTTCTTAATGATTTGAAATCACTTGTCTTAAAAAAAGTTTTTAATCGAAAATTGCAGACTTACGGGCAGACATCTTTCATATCTTGACTAGTAATGATATTTCCAAAACGTGGTTCCAATACGACCGGACAAACTTTACTTGCGTAGTTGTCACAAATGCTTTCTCCTAAAACAGCTGCAATGCAAATAAATTTACAATTATTGACACATTTTATCTATATCTCAACTCTCCAAAATAGTAAGATTAACTCTCCCAAAATAGTAAGATTCAATAAGTTGCAATTTATTATTTTAAAAATATTAGTTAAATTTACAAGTTGTAATTGTTTTAAATAAAATTTACACTTACCTGAAATTAAAACAAATAAAAACCTTTTTAATTACACTGTTGAGAATAAGTACTCAAAAATAATTAAAATGTATTTATTTTTGAGTACATTCGATGCTTATCATAGTTCCGAATACATAAGTTTCATTTTTGAAAAACACATGTCCTCAAAAATGAATACAATGACCTGATAATTTTTTTAATGGCAAAGGGATTTATGCTGTAATCCCATCCCATTAAAAAAACTGTCATGCATATCCAGTGATTATCAGAAAATAAATAACATTTGAAGATCCGCTATTATTTAGTATATTTTTACAAAATGGGGAGTAGACGTAATCCTATCTCTGGTGGGTTGTTTTAATTAATACCGTGTAAAAAAACAGACTAGTGAATTATAAAAGGTAAGGATAAAAAGGCTTACCGATTGGGTAGAGAAATAGTGCAAAAGCAAATAACGACATGTTTAATAATGACATTTTAGTGGTTTATATGTCGTTATGCACTCAGTTAATGAGCAATTTGATTTCAGTTTTTATACCCGGGGTTATCAAAATAGCCTTTGATTACAGCAGGGCTTGAGGATTTCCTGTCGATACAAGACTGAATTAATTAGCTCTTTTCTGTTGTTGTTCATGGACAACATTGGGAAATTGGCCTTTGGTTTCGCAAAGAGATTATTAAATTACAACATGCATAACATATGATTTTACTCGAAATGTCCTTTTTTTTTAGCTCTACTCAGTTCGAGCATTATCGAAATTGTAAAGAAGTTTTACTCTAAGATAATTTAATTTATATTTTCAATCCAAAATTAAATTATAATTTTATAATAAAGACAGCTTTTTAAAATGTCACTAATACAATATATTTAAAATAATATATTGATTAATTTTACAAATTTAAAATTAATGGGCAAAATGTATAGAAAACTTGAGATACACGAGAGAAATTTCGTGGATTGAGAAACACAAAGAGAAATTTCACTTAAACCGTTTATATTAGTCTTTCTTATCATTTCCATCCTCTTTTAAAACAAACAATAGTTAAGTATTACGTCCTCCAATCTATTTTTTTACTATTTGATTTGTATGATTGACAATTTAAAAAAAAAATATATTTTTAAAATTCATGTTTTTTACTTTGTTTAAAACTTTAACATTGGAGATGTCAGTTACCTTAATGTAAACCATGTAAAAACATTGTAATAGTTTTAAAAATACTCAACAATTTTTTTAATTATATTTTTAAAAACAAATAAGTTTAAGTTAATGGCATACCTCGTTCAGCAGTTAAGGTATAAGTATCATTAATTAATATTAATGATATGATGCTAAATTTAAGAATTGTGTTAATACCTAGATGAAAGTTTCGAAACAAAAAAATAAATAATTTGGCATTATCAGGAAATGTAGTAAATATTAACTCTTCAAGTATATGTAATTTCCTAGGAAGCATATCTTTATATTATTATACGTTTCTATATAGCTAATCTTGTTATAGTTTTAATATAAAATATTTCAATAAAATTTTAACCACTTTCCAAACGTTATCGTTATGCAGGCTTGCAACTTGGTATATTTTTACAATCACGCTGATAATAAGATAGTCAAAATCATCCTTCATATTATTTCTGGAGTATAGATATCTTTTAACCTTAACAAGTTAAGTATCAAAAGAAAAATAATTTCCCAGTGCAGTGATGAATTTTATGTTCATGTCATAAATATTAACGGGTGATTAAAAATGCGCTGAAAAATTGGTTGACTTCGGAATAATAGGTATTACCAAGGATCTCCCAGCAATAAGGGGACAAACTTATAGTGCTTATTAATTCATGCTAATAATTGACTTCATTTTGTGATAAAATATTGTAGAATTCCGAACTTTCGTTGTGTTTTTAACATTGCAAATTCGTGGTGTAATAAAATACAATTTTTTTAGCAAATATTTTATTTGATTAACAAAATTAAAAGATTATTATTTATATTGGTTTAAAATGACTATTATAATTAAATAGCTTAAATGC
>OZ010673.1:19803296-19838296 GCA_963932185.1 Troglohyphantes excavatus
CCGTAGCAGGTGTTGTTATCATCTTTGAATATGCCACTTCGTAAACACTCGACGTTTTCAGTTATAACTGGAAATGCAATTTTAAGTTTTAACAACTTTAATTGGTGTGCTTTTATTCTTAATTATTGCTCTGTATTAAGACAAATTGGAATTAGCCATTACTTGCATTAACCACAGTGTTCCATTTATGCTTTTTTGATGTAAGTTTTCTAAGAAACTATAACGGCGTTTGAACTGAAAAGCACTTTTCGGTAAAGCACTTTTTTTAAAACAAATAGCAAAATTTAGCAAAAAACACATAAATAGTTTAAATTTATTACGAAACCCATGAAAAAAAGTTTTAAAACAGTAATTTTGTATGATTTGCCACTTTTTCATTTAAGTTTTATTTTTTAAATTAAAATGTGGTGAAAAAAGTTATATATTAATAAATACTGCAAGTCCCAAAGCATTGAAACTATTTTTTTGTGATTCTCTCAAAATAGTTAAAATGAATTATTACTTGTTTTATTACCGTTTATTTTTAAAAATAATTATTTAACTCTATAGGCATTATGAATACTTTGATAAACCGATAGATCTGGTCTTTTTAATTATTATGACCATTATTCATTGAGCATTTAGAAAGACCATATATCTACTACATATATTTTTTATACGATAAAAATCTTTTGTACACGCATACTTGCGTTTACATATTTTATAACAGTGCGCAACTTAAAACCTTCAGCTATGTTATAAAAATTTACCTATTTAAAAAAACTACTTCACATTTACATACTTTAAAAATTTCTGAGACCATTTATACTGTACACAAAATTTTTGTTTGCTTTTAAATATAAATCCTGTGTGCTTTTATTTAAAAAAATTGGAAATGGTTATGAGAACTATGATTACCAAAATACGAAGATGTTTATATGATCACTTTATGGGGTCTATAGTGTACTTATTAATCAATAGTATACTTAATACGTTGAGCACTATTACATACACTGTAAAAAAGTGCTTAAAAATGAGTGCATGAACGTACTCGTTTTTCTTTGAGTACAATTGCATCGTAATTGAGCAATGGCGATCTCAAATGTAACGTACTTTTGCAAAAATGAGTAATATTATTTAATATTGATAATATCAGCTTCTGTTCAAGACATCTTAATAAAGCGATCTGACAAAACTAAAAATAATTGTTAAGAAGATGGTTTTCCACATGATCTGATGCCGATTGCTTAAATGGAAACTGAGTCATTACAATTCAATATCTTACTTCCCATTCTTTGGACACACCTTTTTAACATTACTTCTGTTTATGATTTCTTCACGTTGCATTCGCCCTGGTAGGATATGGCTCTAGACAGCGGTGCCATTAGATGTTTGTTCGATGCCGGTAAGTTTTGGTTGTAATTGTCGATACTTTTTAAAGTAATTTATGAAGGAATCCTATGTAGGCTAGAATTTGCTGATTTTACTCATTATTACCCATTGTACTCATTTTTAAGTACATGTGTTTTTCAAAATTGAAACTTATGTATTCGGAGACATGATAATCAACGAATGTATTAAAAAATGAGTACATTTTACTTATTTTTGAATACCTATTTTTTACAGTATAGTCTTGTGCTGATTTTACTCATTGTTACCCATTGTACTCATTTTTAAGTACATGTGTTTTTCAAAATTGAAACTTATGTATTCGGATACATGATAATCAACGAATGTATTAAAAAATGAGTACATTTTACTTATTTTTGAATACCTATTTTTTACAGTATAGTCTTGTGCTGATTTTACTCATTATTACCCATTGTACTCATTTTTAAGTACATGTGTTTTTCAAAATTGAAACTTATGTATTCGGATACATGATAATCAACGAATGTATTAAAAAATGAGTACATTTTACTTATTTTTGAATACCTATTTTTTACAGTATAGTCTTGTGCTGATTTTACTCATTGTTACCCATTGTACTCATTTTTAAGTACATGTGTTTTTCAAAATTGAAACTTATGTATTCGGAGACATGATAATCAACGAATGTATTAAAAAAAGAGTACATTATACTTATTTTTGAATACCTATTTTTTACAGTGTAGTCTTGTGCTGATTTTACTCATTGTTACCCATTGTACTCATTTTTAAGTACATGTGTTTTTAAAAATTGAAACTTATGTATTTGGATACATGATAATCAACGAATGTATTAAAAAATGAGTACATTTTACTTATTTTTGAATACCTATTTTTTACAGTGTAGTCTTGTGCTGATTTTACTCATTGTTACCCATTGTACTCATTTTTAAGTACATGTGTTTTTCAAAATTGAAACTTATGTATTCGGAGACATGATAATCAACGAATGTATTAAAAAATGAGTACATTTTACTTATTTTTGAATACCTATTTTTTACAGTGTAGTCTTGTGCTGATTTTACTCATTGTTACCCATTGTACTCATTTTTAAGTACATGTGTTTTTAAAAATTGAAACTTATGTATTCGGATACATGATAATCAACGAATATATTAAAAAATGAGTACATTTTACTTATTTTTGAATACCTATTTTTTACAGTGTAGTCTTGTGCTGATTTTACTCATTGTTACCCATTGTACTCATTTTTAAGTACATGTGTTTTTCAAAATTGAAACTTATGTATTCGGAGACATGATAAGCAACGAATGTATTAAAAAATGAGTACATTTTACTTATTTTTGAATACCTATTTTTTACAGTGTAGTCTTGTGCTGATTTTACTCATTGTTACCCATTGTACTCATTTTTAAGTACATGTGTTTTTCAAAATTGAAACTTATGTATTCGGAGACATGATAATCAACGAATGTATTAAAAAATGAGTACATTTTACTTAATTTTGAATACCTATTTTTTACAGTGTAGTCTTGTGCTGATTTTACTCATTGTTACCCATTTTTAAGTACATGTGTTTTTAAAAATTGAAACTTATGTATTCGGATACATGATAATCAACGAATGTATTAAAAAATGAGTACATTTTACTTATTTTTGAATACCTATTTTTTACAGTGTAGTCTTGTGCTGATTTTACTCATTGTTACCCATTGTACTCATTTTTAAGTACATGTGTTTTTCAAAATTGAAACTTATGTATTCGGAGACATGATAAGCAACGAATGTATTAAAAAATGAGTACATTTTACTTATTTTTGAATACCTATTTTTTACAGTGTAGTCTTGTGCTGATTTTACTCATTGTTACCCATTGTACTCATTTTTAAGTACATGTGTTTTTCAAAATTGAAACTTATGTATTCGGAGACATGATAATCAACGAATGTATTGAAAAATGAGTACATTTTACTTATTTTTGAATACCTATTTTTTACAGTGTAGTCTTGTGTTAATAGTCTACTTTTTATTTACCTGTGTGGAGCAAAGAACTTTCATCGCATATGTCCACAATCAGGTCACGAACACTCTCAAATTCGTCTTCTTCTGGAAATATCTTTTCTGGCAATTTATCGCCACAAGTATCATCGTAGTGTTTCAGACAGTCAATGAAGTTTAAGAACTTTCTAATAAAAAGGAAAGATACGTTACGTACATATGAACAGAGAAATATTTCATATTTATATTTGAAGCTGAAAAAATTAATTATTTTTCACTCGTTAATTGCCATGGTATGCCCATTGTGACATACCTTATACCATATGTTAAGCACTATTACATAGCATGGATATTACAAACATGTTTTTGTGTTATTTTTTCATTCTATTTTCGGCACATTAAAATTAGACTAAAAGCGCAGAATTTTTTTACTTAACTGACCAAATAGAATTTATTTTTGACTCTATTGTTTCTGAAATGTAAATTTGATTTAAATTATTCATGTGGTTAGATATTGTAATAAATAACACAGAGGGACTGTTTTTTAATGTTGTTGTGGATCAATCAAACTAAAATTTATACTATTTTTTTATTTTGGGATTTATTTAAATTTACTTAAAATAATTTAAAATATTAATGATTAATTAAAAAATGAGAAAGTTTCGTTCATCGCATCTGTTAATTGGCCATTTGATATAAACATGTAATGATGTATGACATAATTAAGATTTAAAATTATTAAGTTTAGTACATATTTAAGACAATATTAAGATTAGTATATAATTAAGACATTATTAAGTTTAGTATATAATTAAGACATTATTAAGTTTAGTATATAAATAAGACATTATTAAATTTAATATATAACAACACGTTATAATGAAAATACCATCAACGATGGTAGAATAGCGACCATTTTAGTTCTCCAGTCCTTTATAGATCACGCTTTGTATCCAGTTGACCTATATCAGTATTTGCATAAGTCACTATCTTCTTGTAAGGAATTTGGGCTGACAAGATGCTTGGTATGACTTGGGTTTGGGAGCAATTTGGATATGACAAAACCGGGACTGAAAGAATCGCCACAAAGGTTTACGTTGTACCCTAAATCATTAGAATTGATCAGTGTTGCAAAAGGGATTATTTTCAAGAAATTAAAATTTGAGTGAATTGATAGGAGAACTGGAGATTACTGGACGTTATATGACGTCGATGAGATTTAGGGGATTAAACGTCTAAATATTTAATTTTTTTTAAAATTCTTCCTAAGTACTGAATCCCTGAAAATTTAAAAATGAAGTTTAATGCAGATTATCAGGTTTCTTTCTTAAAGATCTGAAATAACTTGTCTTAAAAAGTTTTGAATCGAAAATGTAGACTTACGGACAGACATCTTTTATATCTTGACTAGTAACGAGATTTCCAAAACGTGGTTTCAATACGATCGGGCAAGTTTGCGATGGGGATTTGTCACAGATGCTTTCTCCTAAAACAGCTGCAATGTAAATAAATTTACAATTACTGGCACATTTTAAAGTATCTAATTCTCCCACAAAATAGCCAGGTTTCACATGTTGTAATTTATTATTTTTTAAATTATTAATCAACTATATATTTCGAAATTATTTTTAAATAAATATATACACGGACATGAAATAAAATTTAAATAAACAAAATGTTACTAATCACATCAATTTCATTGGTTGATGTTTTTTAAAAAAAAATGGTAAAATAAATTTGTATAATCAAAACTATATATAGGCGTGATGTTTGCTAAGTCATATAAGTGACAAAAATCTAAGAAAATATAGTAACATAAATTACCTTTACTTGGCATCTACACTGTTAACAATTTAAGTTTAACGGTGTACCCTATCTTTGTGTAAAACAGAGGTCTGCAGCAAATTACGCCATATTATGATGGTATCTAGGTAGAACCAAAAATCCTTTATCGGAAATAAGCGGAGGTTTCACCGATAATTGATTCAACCTTTTTAAGTCCAACCGAAATGTTCGCTGTCGCTACATCAACAAGCCGTGGAATCCCCTCGAAGAAAGACAACGACTAACAAGAGCCTCCGTGGTCCAGTGGATAAAGGTGTTCAGCTGTGAATCAGAGGATTCCTAGTTCGAGCCCAATCGGACATGCCAAAGAAAACTAAAAAAATGTTGATCTTGCGATCGGAGGGTTGCCAGCTTGGCTACAAAAATACTACTACTAAAATATTAAGAAAACTCGAATTTTGAGTTTGTGTAACGTTATGAGTTTTTATGCAACGTTTAACGTTTTCTTGCATATCAAACGAAGTAGCCTTCAATAAAGTTTAAAAAAATTTAACTATTTTTAATTTTTTTTTATCGTTATCCGTTAAAGAATACTTGGGAAATCTATTTATGAAAGTGTCATTACGATGTATATCAAGTAATTAGACTTTTATTTGTGTCGTTATGTTAAAAGGTAACAGAATTATTACTACTTATTTTCCATTCTTTTATATGTTTGTTCAAACATAACTCATGAATAGGTTAATCGATTTTGAGTATTTTTTAATGGTAAAGGTATTAATTTTTATAGTAGTCCCATTAAAAAAAGCTGTCATGCATATCCAATGAATATCATAAAAAATTTAAAATTTGAAAATCCGCTATTATTTAGTTTATATTTTTACAAAATGGGGAGTATATGTAATCCTTCCTCTGGTGGGTCGTTTTAATTAATGCCGTGTAAAAAAAAAAGAAGGACCACTGAATTATAAAAAGGATAAAAGTCTTACCGATTGGGTAGAAAAACAGTGCAAAAGCAAATATCGACATGTTTAACAATGACATTTTAATGGTTTATATGTTGCTATGCACTCAGTTAATATGCAATTTGACTTCAGTTTTTATACCAGGAGTTATCAAAATAGCTTTCGATTGCAACCCTGCTTGAGGATTTCCTGTCGATATAGGGCTGAAATAATGAGACCTCTTATTTTGTTGTTTATGGATAACCTTGGGAAAATTGGTCTTTGGTTTTGCAAAGAGATTATTTAATTACAACATGTACAACATATGATTTTACTGGAAATGTAATTTTCATGAATTATGCGCAGGTTGAACATTATCGAAATTGTAAAGAAGTTTCACCGTAAGATAATTTAATTTATATTTTCAACACAAAATTAATTAGTAATTGTTTTCATAAAGATAACTTTTAAAATTGTCTCTAATATTACAGATTTAAAATAACCTATCGATTAATTTTACAAATATAAATTTAATGTGCCAAATGTATGAAACACTTTAGATCCATGAACGTCTGTATACAATCTAAATGCTTAGAGGGTCTTAATTTGTCAAAGAAAGCAAAAGGTAGCTAGTAAATTATCTTTCTATAAAATAATTCTAACGAATATCACTCGACATATCTTCTAAACATTTTGACTTCAAACATAAAAATTATTTATATAATATGTATATTAAGCAATTATACTTTTATTTGTGTTGTTATGTTAAAAGGAACAACATTATTACTACTTATTTTATACCTTAGAATACGTGATTTATTTAAAATTATATCTTATAATACGTGATTTATTTAAAATTATATCTTATAATACGTGATTTATTTAAAATTATATCTTATAATACGTGATTTATTTAAAATTATATCTTATAATACGTGATTTATTTAAAATTATATCTTATAATACGTGATTTATTTAAAATTATATCTTATAATACGTGATTTATTTAAAATTATATCTTATAATACGTGATTTATTTAAAATTATATCTTATAATACGTGATTTATTTAAAATTATATCTTATAATACGTGATTTATTTAAAATTTCGAAGCATTGCACTTTTAAAAAATAATTATGCTGATTTTTTATTTATATTTCACCAATTTTTTTATATATACTTATAGTTGATAATTTTAATATTATATATTTTCATATTTTAACTAGTCATTGCTGTTCTGTAGTATCGTCCACAGGGGTAATGTACTCCATTTTCTTGAATTTCCCAATTTTAGTAAAGTGTTTGAGCACCATGTAGTGCAGCTAAAATTATGTTCTGGGTATTAATATATTTTATGATAACTGAATATTTCGAAAATCTTTTTTTTTTTAGACTTGTTTACTATTAATATATATACTTTTTTTCTATGTGTAATAAATTAGGAAACGGAGGTATACTACTTTAGTCAAATCTCAGAAATATACATTTTTCAGTAATAAAGCTAGGTTTGAGTAAATAAAACCATTTGGTTCTTATGAAGCACCACTCAAAGTAAATGTTAATTTTTCTTTGTCCAAAAATAAATAAATTTCTACTACCATAAAAAATAATTTTAAAAACCAAAAAACTTAATGATTCATAAAGTTCCTTTTTTCATAACAATTAACGAATTCGTATTGATTTGATTGTAAATTTTTGCTCGTATACTAACAATGAGGTAAATAAAAATACATGAGATTTAAATAATAGAAAACTCAAAATATGCTGCTTAAAAATAATCCCATTGTAATGCGAATTCTCTCTTACGGCAATACATCCAAGCAAAAAAAGTCAGCATAAAACCTTCATAAAAATTTTGAAATTGAAGGTTTTATGCAGGAAAACTGTAGTTTTTTTGAAGATCTATAAAATTAAAGGTTTTTGTTTCAATATCCTTCATAAAAACTGTAAAAAACCATCATAAAAACATGCAAAAAAACTTCAAATTTTAATCATGAAGGAAAAATGCAGATATTTTAAAGGTTTTATGCAGGAAAATTAAAAACTTAAAAAAAAACTGCATGTTTTTGTTTCAATATCCTTTATAAAACCTGACTTTTTTTGCTGGGATGGCCCAAAACAGTAAACGTCTTATAAAGGCAGGTAACTTAAATTTATTTCCTTGAATAGTAAATTAGAAGGACATTAAGGGTTTCACTAAGATTGACTTTATTATTGTAAGGTTAACTTCAATTTAAATGGCGGAATAAAGTAAAATGTTGGACTGGAATGAGGTTTGTGAGTAAAATGTTTTTTTAGCCTAAATTTAAAGCAAAAGATCAGAATGTCTCTTAGTATGCTTTTAAATGGATTGTTGCATAACACAATTGTGCACTTGCCTTTTTCTGGGTACTCGCGGTTAACATAAAATATAAAAATTTTACCACTGGAAGAAATCACTTGCTATACCTACAAAACAACACTTCTAGCCGTAACTTTCCCTAACAGAAAGCTAGGAAAAAACAGGCATAGCAGGGTTGACAACCTTGACAGGAAAACTATTTTAATTATTTCACTGAATGTCCCGCTTTATTTCAAACGTGAAATTTTTTTCAACAGGTGGAGGAAAATTACCCTGCAAGGAGTAAAATAATCTCCGTTGGCGGTAGTAAAATCTATCACCAATACTTTTTGTTTTGTGATGGAAAATAAATTCCAGATCACTGTAAATAACGCTTGTGCTTGCTTAACAAATACACGTTCCTGTCTGGATTCAAAAGCATCATAGTCGTAATTTTATTCAACGCGTATATCTATGTTAAATAAAAGAACGAAAGTAGTTCTATGATAATATTCATGTAAGTTATCGCAATATTTTTTAAAGTTTATATATTTTTATTCTTTTAATTTAAAGAACTCTCGATGAAGCAGTCATTACAGAAAACTTTAATACTACTAAAAATAAGCGAGCAAACAATTTCATGCAATAATAACACAAAATCTTCCTTATATGCTATCCTAATCGTATTTGTTAATACTATATTTGCATTTTAATAAAACAGTCAAGTTCCCATTTTTGAGTAGATTGTTTTTAAAATGAATATTATGTATATGAAACTATGTATATATTATGTATATGAAACTCTATGTTTTTAAAAAAATACATACATTTATAATTATTCATTTAACTAAAATTTACAAACTTTAGGTAATAATATTGGTGCAGTTAAAATTTAATATTATCCCGTTGTTCATGTTAGATGAATACTATTCTTTTTTAATTTTTATAGACAAAGATGTTTACTATTAGATAATGCAACACTTTGCTTTTTACTCCCTTTAAATGTATTTCTATTAGATATTTTAATATTGTATTTTCATGAATTTTAATAGTATATTTTTATTAATTTACTTTAATATTGTATTTTTATTAATTGAATCGGTGAGAAGAAGAATAGTACAAGTCCAACTAAGTCCAATTGGACTAGTACTGTAACTTCCATTAATGCTTAAATACATTGTGGACGCAAATTATTTTGGAAAATCGTCATTGCTTGGCTATATTACATGTAATAAACCGTTATTTTATGTACTCTACACACTTTTATTGATGCAGCATAAGCTAACCAACTGGTTTAAAGTATAAGTCAGGAAATTTGGCAAAAGAAAATTTTATATTTTAAATACAGTTATACACACGGACAATGGATGTTATCATTGTTTAACAAGATATAGAGAATGCGCCTCTCGATAAATACATAATAAATCTTTGAAGAGCCACTATCTATTTAAATTTGATACATCTCTGTATTAAAGTTTGTATTTTAATCAAACTTCTTTCAATATAAAAATAATAACATTTTAATCCGGAAAGTGAAAAATTTATTCAAATTAAAAATAATATTTATTATCAATATATCAAGAAATACAAAAGCTTAGTTCTTTTGGATACATGACCAATATTTTTTTATTATTGAATTACACAACATATGAATGGTATAGGGAATAAAGAGCAATGTGAACTAAAAGGATTTTTTTAGAAAGTTTTTTTTTTTAACAACGCTTCTTTTTCTTCATTATAACAACACTTTTTAATTTATACTTGACATAAGACCTTTTTTTGTCAAAATGAAATTACAGTTTAATTGTTTTCTTAGATGCTACTAGATGGTATGAGAATCCTATTTTTGCCCAAATCTTAACATTGTGCCTATCTCTTATGTACACTTTATATAAAAAGTTAAACTTAACACTAGCTACTTTTAATTTATTGAATTAAACACTGAAAATAAAATTATACATATTAAATATTGTTAATGAGACTATTGGTGTGTACCATTTATTTATAACTTGAATTAAATTTAGAAGTGCATGAAATATGGAAATGATTAAGATTGATCGATATAAAAACATCATGCATAACTTGATTCGTTTGATACTGTTTTACACTCATAGTCAATTTACCGTTCTAATTGGGATAGCTTACAGAATAAATGTCAACAAAGGCGTCTCTGAAGTTGGCGTTTTGGGAAGAATTAAATTCCATTTCCTCGAAATGATTCAAAACTTGACTCTTCATCTCCAGTTTACAAGCATTGCGCAGAAAATAAGACCGATGGACGATATCCAAGGCAGCAGTTCTCGCTATGTGGCCGCAGTTTTCGGCAACGGAATACAGGAAACAGCCCATGTCGTAGAAACGAGATCTATGTAAGAGAAGTAACGTGTAAATATTTTTGTGAATAAAATGAGAACATTCTTAGTCTGTTCGTTAAAGAATTGGAGAGAGATACTGTAAAAGCGCTAAATTATGCTCTGTAGACATTCTAGTAGTTTAAAATTATGATAATAAAAGTTTAAAAATTAATTTTATTTTAATAAATATAGAGAAAATTAAGACTAGAATAGGTCTATTTCAGAATTTATAATGAAATGTTTTACAATGTAGGATGTATTTTCCTTAAACAAAGCCTTGGTTAACCACTAATGCTTTTTACTAAAAATTATGCTTTTCATTGCAATAAAAAATTTAATATACATGGTGCGTTCCAAAGGTAATGCGACCAAATTCATAAAAAAACATTTGTTGGACATATTCGTACAATTAGTTAAAAATCTTCAAAATAGCACCCTTCTGCGTCGATACATTTATGGAGCCTGGATGTTTTCCATCGTGTCCCAATGTTTCCCTTTCAGGGTTCCTTTTAAGCGAGGAAACAAAAAAAGTCTGGGTGAGCCAGGTCAGGAGTGTATGGAGGCTGGGGAACCGGTGGGGTATGGGTCCTGGCCAGGAAATCGTTGACAACGAAGGCGCTGTGGCTTGGCGCGTTCGTGATAAAGTTTCCTTGCGTCCTTGACCCTCCTTTTCAGCAATGTTGAGCACTTCCAAGTAAAAAGCTACGTTCACAGTGGTCCCCGTAGGTACGAATTCGTGTTGGACAATGCCTTTGACATCAAAGAAGACAATGAGCATTGTTTTGATCCTGGACTTGATCATGCCTCCTTGAACGACTTGTGTCATCTGTGAACTTGTGATTTGGACAAGCTATCACTCCCAAAGGCCTGCTGAATTAATAGAATAGGTGGCGGACTTCCCAAGTTCAACGCAACATTTGATAGCGTAACGTTGCTCCATCGATCGCGCCGTGTTCCATTAAGCTCAGAACGGGCTTCAGAGAACGCACGCCCTGTCTTTCCGGCAGCTTGGATCCGACTGAGAATGGGTGCGTTATGAAGCTAATAACCCCATCCACCTAGCCCAGCAGATTAGAGAGCGCTGCAGTGTATTGTCGCGTCAGAAAAAAATTAGTCGCATTACTTATGGAACGCACCATGTATAATAACAATTAAATCAATGGGACACGGTACCATCTAATTTTTTTTTATTTTTGACTTTTTGAATCAAATTTTAATGTATATTATTGAAATTTATGTCAGAGACCAATATTTTATACACAAATTGCATAATTATTTGTATTTTTTAAAAAATTAAATTATTTAAAAAAAATTTAAAATGTTAATGCTTTATTTAAAAATATTTATATAGTTTCACCAAATTGTTTTCTCAGATACTTTGAACTGCAATACATAAGAATAAACATTAATACTATATTGTATACTACACATATTTCATATTTATTTAAATAGTTATTCATAATAACATAAAATAGTCACTTCCAACGGCCAAAATTAAAATTAAGGTTTATTCTAAAAAATCAAAAACGTTTACTGTTTGGGTTGTTTAAAATTTTTAATTCGATTATTATGCTAGCGTCACTCACAAACGCTCTCTTTAGTTGGAATCATCCAATGTATTTACAATTGACTTAAATTAAACCAATGATATCTTACATGCAATTCTTCATAGGGAACAATGCTTCTTCGTCTTCTTGAGATCTCGTAGCATTGTTTAAGTTGTCCATAGCTTGGTCCTTGAGATCATAGCAATTTTCATTATGACTGAAGAAGTTTTCTTTTAAGCATCTTATGTTCTCAAATACAGCTGAAGAATGAAAAATTATTAGTGTAAATTAAATATATTGATTCAGTAATCGAGGGCAATTTCAAATTTTTTATTTCTTGTGTTACAAATGTAAAACTTTTTATAAAATTTAAGTACCCATATATTAGCAATAATTTGTAAATATTGTTGTACTGGTAATTATTAAAAAAATAATTAAAAATTTTTAAGATTTAAAAGAAAGCCGATTTTTTACATTGTTTTACATTTTAAGTAACAGCTTTGAAAATAGTAACCTTAGTAACATTTAATTCTTGACAAAAACATGCGCGACCAATGCGCGAGTTGTTAAAAATTTTTGAAAAAAATAATATACGTGTGACAATAGCAAAATAAAATATAAAAAATGTAATTTAAGATTTAAAAGTAATTGAAAAAACAAGACTAGTTATTTAAAAAATTCTAAGCTGTTTTGTTTAGCAGAATATTGTAAGTATAATATTAAAATATTGTAACTTTAAGTCTATTAAGAAAACCGCCTTGACTTTTATCTTTGTAAGAAATTTGAAAATGTAGATTTTGTAGTATATGTATTTAAAATATAAATATGCTAAAATCCAAATAAAATATGTTAAACACTTTCCTGAATTTTTTTTGCATATGCATAACACTACACTTATCTAACGTTCGTAATTTAATTATAATATTTTTAAATGTTATTTATATAGTATTTTTAATATTAAGAAAATTATCAAAATTTGAAAAATATATCAAAATTTGACCTTTTGATTTTGAACATATATCTAAATAATTTTTTTATACAATATGTATATAAATAATAGATACATTATTTTTAAATGCTACAGCTGAATTTGTAATACCTTTCAATTTATTAACTTTTAGCTAGACGAGCCCGGTAAGGGAGAAGAATAAATAAGACAACAACAACTACTAATAATGCTTATTATTTATTATTATAAGTAATCTTAATCTTAATGATTTGCTCATGAATGTAAAATTCAGTTTATTGCTAATTAAATGCTCCTGCTGTAAAATAACTTTTATTTTGAAAAATAAATTTTACATTTTTAGAAATATTGCATAAAGACAACACTCGTTTAAAAAACATTGCCATATTTCCTATTGAGCCGATACATTTTGTTCGTTTGTAAACAATGTACATGCTTTAATGGTTTCCTTAGCAACCCGGGCCCAGAAAGCCAAGCTAGTTTGGTAATAATTAAAAGCCTTTTACACATATAGTATGTCTTATTTGAGTTACCAAAATACACATTTTAATACAACAGAATAACATTTTCACTTAGACATTCATATAATTTTTAATAATAACCTGCATGCATATTGGAGTCGTCACCACAAATATTCAATATTAAGCCTCTAACGCTTCGAAATTCATCATTTCCATACGGGAAAACAATTGTCGATTCTGATTTATCATGACAAACGTCACTGTAGTTTCCAAGACAATCGATGTAAATGATCAAGTTTCTGAGAATAAAAAATAAATTGCGTTAGGTTACTTAAAATACAAAAATAGAATATTCTGATGTGACTTCCAACATCCATGTTTAAATCTTAGGCACAGCATTTTTTCCAGTCTTTGCTTTCATCAATAACTGACAGCCAATTTTGCTAGTTTATGTTTAAAATAATGAAGATTATATTCTTTAATTATAAGTTTTTATTTTTGATAAACATTATAACATAACACTTGTGTACAAAGTTTCACTCCATTTTTACTGCGCATTTAGGATATATATCCACAAATGGCAACTATGGTTAACTTTTCGATACACACATGAGTGTATATTTTTTATATAATCCTTTGTAACACTTAGTTATATACAAGTGTTTGTGTTTAACTAAAAATATTTTTAGATTTAAAAAAAGTTTTCGCAGTATTTATTAATAATTCATTTATATTATTTAATTATTTAATAATTCAAAAATACTAACGGACAAAGATCAGTCAAATCCTCTATATTTTCAGGAAATTTGAAGTTGGGAATACTACAGACATTGAATAGTGAGGTTTCACACACTTCTTCCCCGATTGCACCTGCAAATATTCATAAAATCATTTACAAATTATTTTTTATTTACATAATTCATGGGATATTTAGGAATCGATACTACACAATATAGATAGTGCTACCATATGCTAACTTTTGACATTGTCATACAAGAATTATACATCTTTCTGCTATATTGACCTGAACTAATAAAGGAAACCTTAGGATATGAATAGAAATTGGTTATTTATTTGCGTTTGATGCGCAATGATCACAGCGTCTAATAAATTCCATTTTTATAACACTTAACTGTGTCCCGAATTTTTTATAAATATAAAAATACCCAATATGAGATATAGTGTAATTTAACCTTAAAACTCCACTAATTAAAAAACTTTAAGCTAAAAAAGCAGTGTCAAAATGTATATATAAAATAATGTTTTCAAATCTAGGTCATCAACATCAAAATAAATAATATATGCATAAATATGGAATCATAAGCAGTTTTGTGTTTGAGGTATAAGGTGATGATAGACGGATACAAAAGTGCCTTTAGTCGGGTTCGAATCCCTAAAGAAATACCGTAACAGTTTTTGAAATTTTAAAAACGTAAATGGTAATAGTAAACACATTTTTTATTAGTAAATAAATATTACCTTTAGGTCATAGCGATTTATTGCATTAATGCACTTAAAAGGGAGAATATATTTAACTATTTATCAAAAAACATTTATGAAGACATATTAGAGATAGTGACAATGTTACCTGAAACGTTTCGAAACTAAACCAAAGGAAAAACTTTTAATATTCAAAATCTGTTTTTGACATTTAATTTTGATAATATACTATTGACAGCTCGTACATGTAGACATTTTTAGAAAATCTTTAAATATTGTAATACTATAATTATAATATCAAGCAAATAATGCGAAGTTAATTGATTTTTTTCTCATGTTTCGTCCCTAGAAATATTGTTAATAAAGATACACAGCGGTAGTGGAATGTATATTCAAATATCTATGATGTAGTTGTTTCGAATTACTACATTAGAAACAAACTTAAAAATATTACTTAAATTCAGTCCCTAGAACATTGAGTTCATTAATAGTAGATAATACAAACCACCCACACAATTAAAAACATTTATTCAATCTTGGAAATGTATATGTCGTTGTTATAACAAAACATAATTAAAATTACTACACATTTACAAAATTTCGTAAGGTGTGCTCTTTATTGTTTATATTCATTGTTTTAAGATATAAAATACACCCTTTTAAGGTAACAAATGAAACTAGAAAGTTATTTTAATTATTTGCTATAAAATGCACATTTTAGAAATCTTTTATTCAGAGAATTTTAAATTTTAGAAATTAAAGGGTATTGAAATCATTAAAAAATTTAATTAATTGATAAACATATACTTTGGTATAAAGGGGTGTAGAACACATTTTAATTTTTAATTTAATTTTGCAGATATCATTATAATTTTTTCACATAGGTGTGCAAAACATACAATATAATCCTAACATAATCCAGTGTTCAAACATTTATAATTAAAAAAAAATTTAAAAATAAAAAAATTACAAAAATGGGACCTTTCTTAATTTTTATGTAAGTCAACAAAATATTTTATGAAAAACTATTATTTTGCATTTTTATAAACTAATGAATGCGTTTAACAAACTTTATTTATAGATTTTTGATATGTGCTAAACAATTATTTTGAAAAATAATTGAATAAAATATCCCTAATTTCATTCTTCAAACTAGTTAAAAAAATACTAAAAAAAATTAAATATACACTCAAACCTGTTTTTGTGCGGTAAATAGGGACCGCATACAAAAAAACGCATAAAAAAATTCGCACAAAACTTCACGAGGAGCTATAAAAAACAGTTTTCGCAACACAATTTAAAAATATTTTTTTTATGCGGTGGATAGGGACCGCATAAAAAAAGTCTTACATAGAAAATAACTCAAAACCTTACGAAATAACTAGGAATTGCTTTTTTAAACGAAATCAAGACACGAGGCTTGACAGCTACTTGAAATCTCGCCAAACCTTTTGGAATCTGATTTAGAAAATACTCATGCAAACATTTAAAAATATTTTATTTACATATGTACTTATTTTTCACATAAAAAAACTTTTCAAAACGTATAACCCTTTTCCTTCGTAGTTTGACAATATTCGAACTTGGTTCAAAATCGCTTTCGTCACTTGAAGATACTACCTCGCACTCGTTTAGAGTTGACTTTTTTTCAGTTACCATGTAGTCGGTGATCAGTTTTTGCGACGACTGTTGTTTCACTAGACTCTTGTATATGTCTCGGTAGCCAGATAATCAATTATGTTCCAATTTGATTGAAATTTTCATATACCGCACAAAAAAAGTCGCACAGAAAAAATTCGCACAAAAAAAACCCGCACAAAAACAGGTTTGAGTGTATACATTACTAATCCCTAAAGACATATTAAAATAATATCTGAGAATCATTTGTAGCAAATATTCCGTTTCTTCAAATAGATTTGAACTTATATCAATTTAAATTTGATCAAACACGAAAAAGTCACCACTGAGAAAAATGAGTTCATAATTACATATTCAGGCAATCTTATACCAATGATTAATATTTGTTTGAAAAAATAGTTAGTTGTACTTAAAGTACAGATATGATTTTGGTGTCGTTAAATTTAAAATAAAACCAACTATTTTTTAAAGCAATACAATAATTTTGGCATATTTGATCATTTGGTGTTCCATACTCCCTTGAAACTATAAAAAATCAACTTACTGACAGCAAATGCAAGCAAAATTGCAATGTGGACCTTCATAATACAAGAACTTATAAATGCTGAATGCTTACACTTAAAAAAATATTATCGAGTTCCCAAAATATTGTTCTTACCGGGGAACTGCCATCCAAGGCTATCTTGTATCCGGCTCAGGATATCCTATTTGGTGTGAGTTACTAAGTCAAAAATTACTATTAAGATTGATGTATTACATAAGTTTGGATACATTATAGCTGAAATGTTTAAATATTCAAATATCAGAATTGAAGACGTGGGTACAAGAACAAGGCAGCTCCAGTTTTCAAAATTGTTTAGGAAGGATGAAAAACTCTTAAAGTTTCTTGCATCGTATAATACAAAGTACAGCTGATTTTCCTCTATATCTGTATGGCCATTGTTTAGAGCTGTCTCTTTTTAACACTATTCGATAGAGGATTTTTTTATAGGAGTCAGTGAAAAAGTGTAAATCAGAAAAAAGTGGAGCTGCCTTGTTTTTGTACCCACGTTTTCAATTACATAATGCACTGATATTATAAAGACGATCTTTTAAGTAAATATAGTTTCATTTTTCTTTGTTTAGTTAGCATAATGTACTGATATTTTAAGTAAATACAGTTTAATTTTTTATTACTTTTAGTTAGCATTTTAAATAAAGAAACTAATTTTAAGATAAAAAAAATCAGTAACACCTTGACTTATTAGCACGATATTAATAATACAGTGATAAGGCAACTGTCCCTGGGTTCTATTGAAATGACATTTTTCTTGAGAGGTGGACCCTTAAAAAAAGGACTAGGATTTTTTTTGTTTTAACTTTAATGTTGTTTTTAAGGGACTATACAACTACAACTTATGTAATTATTGACACTATCCTAATGATAATTACAGGTCAACTGCCCAATCTAATTAAAAAAGTAACGACAATTCCTGTCGAAGACGTAAAATCAATGTTCGAAATTGCTTGCAACTGTAATATTAAATTAAAACAAAAAATAAGAAAAGACAAGAAATTATGGGGTGTTCACATAAACGATTCACTGCTAATAAGAAAACGTCTGATGAAAAGAATAATATAAATATACAAGTGAATTTATTTTAACATTGCCCTAGCAAAGTTTAAATTTAATTATTACATTTAATTCAACTAAAAGGCAAATATATGTTTTGACTGTAAACAACATTAGAAATTTCGTTAAAGCGATCGATTCCCAAAAGCAAAGAAGGACCACGAAATATTAATGTATTCCATTACAATTACCAAGTCATTAATCACGATAATCATCGGATGGGAATGATAAATGACATACCATCGTGCAGAGGAAGGTAATACGTTTTGAACAGGCCACATTCCGATCTCTGATCTTTGTAACACGTAGGGGAGAGTGTTATCTTTGGCCTCAGTGTCAGTTTGGCTCATATAACTCAACGTGGAATCAGCATAAGTGAATATATGACATACCATCGTGTAAAGTAAAGTTGGAAGCGTCCATCAGGATGATTGTTAACCCATTAATCCTCCCTAATATTTTTACTGCGTGGAGAAGAGGGTCACCTTTAGCTGCAGTATACGTTTCCTCCTCATAACTCCACGGGGAATCAGCGTTTGGTAATAACTAACCTACCATCCTGTAGAGGAAGGTGGGCCTTATCAACCAGGTTGGTAATTTATTCTCTTTCCTCTCTGACCAATGTACCACGTGGGGCCAAAAAGTATTCACGAATAAAAAATAACGGTATAGTACGGCCTGTACTTACTCGATTTTCTTTTTAAATTTATCCTTTTGTAAACTTCTCAATTTGTGATAAAATTATGTGGTTATTTATACTTATGGATACCAAATAATAATGCTTATACGATAATTTAATATTGTTGAATTCAATGTCATTTTCTTTTGTTTCTTTACGTGTGTGAAGCAGGGAAGTTTCGCTACATATGTCCACTACCATGTTACGAATGCTGCCAAATTCACCTTATTCTTCAAGTACTTTTCTTGGTGCTTTATTACCACCAAGTTTCATTGTAGTTTCCCAGGCAGTAGATGTAGTTCAAGAACTTTCTAACTCAAAACGTAGACAGATTGAGTAAATATGAATGAGCAAATATTTTTCAATTTATATTCGGTTACGATAACAAGAATTATTTGCGATGTGAATACATCTATAAAATGGTTATGGAGGACTTCGCTGCAGACGATCGTAACCTAAGAAACGACACGTGGCAAATCTTTATAACGCAGCTGTTTTTTAAACATCATATAATTTTACATCTCTTGTAGAATTTATATTTATTGCTTTCGATATCAACATCAATATCGCTTGTGTGCAGGTTTTGATTATATATTTTTTTCAAGAATTCGATTATTGTCTTTTTTTTAGTCATGTAAATGAAATGTGTAATAATGTGTAATATTTCTTGAACACTCCAATTACTGTAAGTTTTCAAATAAAATTATGTGTTAATTTTCAGGATTTTTAAAATTTACTAAAGAGTTAAATGTTTTGTATTAAAAAAGCATACTTATGGACAAACATCTTTTATATCTTGAACAATTTTGAACGACCCTGATTTCAACGGGTTTGGAGAAGTTTGATACGGGAAAATGTTACAGATATCTACTGCCAAAACAGCTTTAATTTAAATATTTTTTTTTTATCTAAATGAAAAACTTCTCCATAAAAAGGAGGAAGGAATGGAACAACATTACAATTTTTTTTAAAGCCGATTATAAAATATAATGTTAATATTAAGAATTTATTTGCATTTTTTTATGTCTTCGAACAATTAAAAATATAATGTAACCAGTTTCACTCTTTAATGAGCGTAAAATATATAAGGGATATTTGTAAAAAATGTATCATACCTCAATACCTGCATCAGATATCGCTGGTGTTCTTGTCATCTAACTATGGACCAAAATTAGGTAGCAGTGTTTCAAGTTTTTTTTGGGAAGAGATACGGGGGCCAATTATCCCACTGTGTATTTTTCTAATAAGATCTTAATTCAACCAACCAATGAACATGTATCTGATTTAATATTTTTATTGACAGTTATAAAAATTTAGTTTTTTAATGTATAAAATGTGTTTTAACGTTATGTATAAAATGTGAATAAACGTTATGATAATATTGAATATTTGTATGTGCTTGCGAAAAAATTACTATGTGATATGCCTTCACACATTTTTCTGTGTGTGTGTGAAAATACCGATACAAATATAATTAAAATGACTTCACTTAAATGAAGGAACTGTTATATTACAATATTTAGAAGTAGAAAATAATGAGATGCCAGATGCAGAACAGGTATATGAAAAAAAGGTAATTGTTATATCATTTTTATAACTGTGGTTTTAATTTGTACTACATAATGAAAGAGCAAAACCATTTTTTATTAATAAAAAACTCAAATAAAAGTTTTGCAACAGCATAATCAGTTCTATATGACGATTTTACTCCAATTCCTTATAACAATTAAAAGTGGATATAGTTTGTTTTGCATCTGGACTACTCATATTCAAGTTTCCAAAAAAAATACGAACTTTGTCTTTGAGAATATTTATTTCGTATATAAAGCATTTTAAATTTATAACAAGAAAATTTATTTTTACTCTGCATATCAAAATAGTTTGATTAAAATTGTTATATAAGGATTAAATGAAGCAAGGTGTGGCAAGACACTGTTTTGTAGTCACTCTTCTTATGCTAGCAATCGGAATGACTCTTTCAAGGCGTCCTTCCGTGAATCGTTAATGTTCAAGCTTTCTGCTGAGCTTCGTATCTCACGGACAATATCTGTGTTACATTGAGTACGAAGGAAGTATGATCGATTTGCAATTTCTACCATGGAATCCTTAAGTGAGGCTCCACATTTGTTTGCGATTGAGGTTATTAAGCAACCCATATCGTAAAAGAAATACCTAGAAAAAATAAAATGATTGAATACGATATATTTTAAAATAAGTAGATAATTTGAAAGGGTATGGATATTGCAAGATTTTAATAGTTCAAAATTTTATAAACTTTGTTATCTCAGTTGCAGGGCCTTTAAATTTATAAAATATGATGAAAATTATATAACTGTTTTAACCTATATCCAAATTTTAATTTTAAGTTTAAAAAAAATCAAACAAAGGTAGTTAATATAGTTATTTTACACTGTATTTCTCCGTGTGAAATATGATTTAATTAAAAAATTCTATGTCGGATGAGTACATTTTAGCCAATTTGGCAAATCCTAACTGCCCAGAATAAAATTTTTTTCCCGTTCAAACAATTCGACTTTAAACAACCAAACTGGTATTTTTAAAGGTACATATAGATTGATACATGTCGAAAGAAGTTTAATCTATATTTAAAATATTTGTGAAATAGATAACTCTTTCCTTGATGTAATTCCTGAATACATGTCCCAGCAAAGGAATTGTTAAGGATTGTGTGTATTTGTCGATCTCTTCAATCAAGGATGAAAAATACTAACTGTTCTTAGTTCTCGACATATTTTTGGTTTTTAATTAACGTCGATAAATAATATTCCGAAATCTATACAAATTGAAAGACCCGTAAACACTGTCTCGTGATTTTGAAGTACATTAGATGACGAGGACCACATATGAGCTGGACATCTTACTTTTTCAGCTTCTACTCTACGACCATCATTGGGGTTATTGAGAATTTGATGTGTACCATTTAATTCTACATAATAATTCTTCGGGTGTACGTTTGAGATCGAGGACGACATATTTGAATCCCGATGTTGGTGTCATGCCAACCTGATGGGCAGGGTTTGCGGAGTATTATAGATACCTTACTTACATGCACGTCTCTTTTAAGCGTACAAGGCTTTGTTCCTCTTGGTTTTCTGTTTCATTCTGAAGCTCTGTATATGCATTCAATATTAGCATGCTGTCTTTATGACAAGCTTTTCGGTTCTGGAAGCAATCGTTGATGCAGTTGATGTTCTCGAACACAGCTAAATATGTTAAATTAAAACAAAGATTTTATATGAGGTACTGCATATTTGTTAATATGTTTGAAAGATAGTTGTTCATATTTGTTAATATGTGTTTGAAAGTTTGAATGTAGTACATTATACAAAGTATAACAAGCAAAATTATATTGTAATTACAAAAATGTACCAGGTTTTCCAACTGACGGATGAGCACAATATTGAATTTGTAGGTTTGTGTTTATTTCAGACGGATTTATTTTATATTTCCAATAAGTTCATACTCTTTTTTATTTTAGTTGATAAGTGTTTAAAAAGTTCCGTCAATACAATAATTTTAATTAATTTTTCTAAGAAGTATTTTTTATAATTTTTGCAATTATAAGTATTCCTGGAAAAAAATTAAAACGAATTTTGGTACATTTACGATTAAAAGCTGCGTTGATTTTACATTTTTATTTTTTATGTAATTTACGTAAAATAAATTATATACACGGAATAACTATTTTTAAATGTTTAAAATTTAATGATAATTAATAAATCATATAAAAATCTTTATTATATTTTTGATATATTGTATTACTATTGAATCCAATCATAAATATTAAAGTATGAATATTAATAAAGTGTTAAGTAAAGTATGAAAAATCTCATACATTAACTATTTGGTTGAAAAATAATATTTTATAGTAGTATATGATGTTATGTTTAAGAATTCGATAATAAAATCAAGTGTTTTTAACACTGATTTGTACACTGTTACCATTTTCACATTTCTAACGTTTTAAAAATAAAAATAATTAACTATTTGTTTACTTTTTAATTCATAAATGTCAGTACTTAACTAAAATAAATCAAAAATTTTAAACTTCTTTTGAAATAAACACAACTAGAAAGCTCGCTCTTTACTTTTTTTTTCGATAAACAAAGCAAATTACCTTCATGCAGTGAAGTCCCTTCTGTGCAAACATCAACAATTACACTTCGGATACTAGCATATTCTCCATTGATAAATACATTAAATGCATCGGGTTTATCTTTGCAGGATTTCTCATAGTTCCCAAGACAGTCGTAATAATTAAGAAGGTCTCTAAACGACAAGAAAAAAAAGCATGCTTAAATATACAACTCTAATTATTGTGGTAATAAGTAAATGCAACATATGAATGTATAATCTGACTGTATATTGTCTACTTACATAATTGAATTGTAGCCCGAGTACAGTAACATGAACATAATATATACTTAGTTTAAATTGTTAGGGTGGCCAGCACGTGATAATGACGGGACAAAAAAGGTATGTATGGCTTGGTATGTTGCGTTGACTGTATGCGAAATACACTGTAACTGTGTTTAATGCACCGTACACAGTTCAACTCGGTTTTACATTGTGGAACTCGAAATAAAACTACCATATTAGCAAATCGAAGGTTTCGTAATCGTCAACAAGAATACATAGGCTCTGATTTTAAAACTGAAGCATCTAAAGGTTAGTTAGGAGAATATTTACATATTAATTATTACATATTAATTAGTTTTTAATATCAAAATGTCAACATACATTAAATATTTAATCAACACAAACTATTTCAAAACTGTATTAAAAATGGAGGTATTGTTGAATCTGGCTTGGAGTAAGGTCAAATGTAACCATAGTAACAGAAGGTCACGTATTTGCTAATATTATAATAATTTACAACTGTGTGGGGTTTTGTAAAAATTATTTTAATCTAATTCTGCGGAAATAGTTGTAATCATTTGGAATACTTTCGAATACTTTCAGGTTAAATTGTATTTGGCAATTTCATCAATATTTGGCACATTCCGATTCATAGAATGTTTTATCATTTTTTGGACTGATTTCTAGATGTCAATATCACGCAACAGTTTTAAATACTACTGTAAATTCATGTTTCTACATATGTAGTATTTGGTGTTAAAAAACTGATATAAGAATATGATGCAAACAATTCAATTTGTTTTCTTAAATTCCATTGCTGTTATTTACATTACTTACGGACATAGGTCGTTTAGTTCTTGCGCATTTCCAGGTACTCCTGATCTAGGAAACTCACACACTCTAAAAGGATTATTTTGGCAAATATCCTCACCAAAAATGCCTGAAATATTTTAAAAATAATAATGGTATTTAAATACGGGAAGTTTCTCTCTAGTTTACACAGAAAAAATGTCAACCATTTATCTATAGCACATTCTGAGAAAAGTTACATCTAAAAATGGTAATTTAACATTGGCGGTATAGGAGGTTCCGAATCCCCTTACATTTCTAATATACGGACAGTACGACCTAGTACTGTCTTTTATCACACCTATTTAGGATATATCCGCGTTTTACAAATATATTTTATTTAAATATAAGTTAGAAACTTTTTATTAAAATCAGCACGATATTTAGAAATAAAATCCGGTATGGCTGAGTCGGAGCACGGTCAGAAATGTTTTAAGTGAACCCTCAATTCAGCAATTTATAAAAATATGAATTGTTAGTGTTGGCCAAAAGAAGGAAAGTAAACACAATTTGTTCTGTCTGATGACAAGGGTTCTTATTCACGCACAATACGTGATTTGCTTTTATTCCAGATTTTTATTCCAATGTTTTAAAAATATATATTTTAAAATAGAAATATAAATTGATTGGCAATCCACCAAAAATAATGCCAACAAAAGGGAAACACACAAGTTGTTTCATCTAACGTTCTGGACCCTCATCTAAGCTCTCTTTATTTCAAGATTTTACGCGTTTTGACACCTCATTTTGTATCGAAATACATAAAATGTTTGTCTATCGCAATATTTGGCATGTATTTATAGTACTGAAATAGATAAACCTAACATAGTAACATGGATTTCTAATCCAGTAAACTCATTTAGCCGATTTTTTTTTACCAACCTCAAAATATAAATCACTAAAAATACAGTAGCTACTGATCACTGTCAAAATAATTTAAAAGTGTTCTTACCACTAGCAAACAGTAGAACGATAGCGATTGTCCACATGTTCGAAGAGAAAGCTCACTTTGAAAAAGCCAATAGAATGGATGGTTCGCGTAGTATATAAAACAATTTCATACCAGGAAATAATTAAAGGTTATCATATTTCTGCGACAGGATATCCTGAAAGTCCATGTCACATTGGACAATTCGTTACATTTAAAAAGTGTTGCTGACCAGGAAGTTTGAAATAAAGTAGTATAACGTAATGAAAAAATCTTATTAGGATGATAATTTTTTAGATTTTCAATAAATGTACATTTTATTATGTTTAGTGAACACATATACGAATATGAAACTCCTTTTGTCCATTTAAAAAAGTTATATTTTGTAGAGTGTGGGTTTGACTATTTATCAGTTGTAAATAATTTTTAAATGGTTAAATAGTGGTCGAATAATACATGTGTGAAATATTATCGAAGCATTGGTGTTATGTTAAAATTGCTGGATTTCCAATTTTATGCATTTCATTTAAATACTATGCCTTGCTATACGTAAGTGGTCCTACTGTAATATTAAATTAAGACAAACGTTGAAATGATATAAAATTATGCTGTGTTCACATAAATGATCCACTACTAATAAGAAAACATCTGATGAAAATAATAATCCAAATATACAAATGAATTTATTTTAACATTGCCCTATCAAAGTTTTAATTTAATTATTAAAAAAAAGTCAAAAGTATTATTCGTTTCAACTGCAAGCAGCGTCAGTCATTTCGTAAAATGATAGATTCGTAAAAGCAGAGAAGAACGACGAAAAATTAATGAATCCATTACAATTACCAAGTCATTAATCCCGATTATCATAGGATGGGAATAAATGACATGCCATCGTGCAGAGGACGGTAAGACGTTTTGAACAGGCCCCATATTTACACATTCCGTCCTATGATCTTTGTAGCACGTTGGGGAAAGTGTTGTCTGTGACTTTAGTGTCGCTTTGGCTCACATAACTCAACGTGGAATCACCATATGTGAATAAATGATATACCATCGTGTAAAGAAAAGTTGGAATTTTCAATCAGTATGATTATTAACCCAGTAATCCTCCTAATCCATTTACTGCGGGGATAGGAGGGTTGCCTTCAGTTGCATTATGCGTTCCCTCCCCATAACTTCACAGGGAATCTGCCTTTAGTAACAAATAACCTAACATTCTGTGGAGAAAGGTAGGCTTATCAACCAGGTTGGCCATTTACTCTCTTTTTCCTCTGATCATTGTACCGCGTGGGGCCAAAAAGTATTCACGAACCCAAACTTACTTGCAGTAAAGTACTGCCTGTACCTACTCGATTTTTTTTAAATAAATCACTTGCAATTTTTACTATTTTAAACTTCTCAATTTGCGACAGAATCATGTGGTTATTTATAATTATGAATACCAAATCCCAATGCATATGCGATAACTTAATAGTACTCAATTCAATGCCATTGTCTTTTATTTACCTTTGTGAAGCAGGGAACTTCCGTCACATATGTCCACTACAATATCACGCATGCTGTCAAGTTCACCTTCTTCTTCATGTACCTTTTTTGACGCTTTATCATCACAAGTTTCATCGCAATTTACCAGACAGTACAAGTAGTTCAAGAACTTTCTAACTCAAAACGTAGACATATTAAGTAAATATGAATGAACAAATATTTTTCATTTTTTATTCGTTAAAATGAATTATTTTTGACGTGAATACATCTATAAAATGGTTATGGAGTACTTCGCTGAAGAGGATCGTAACCAAAAAATAGACACGTGGCAAACCTTTATAACTCAGCTTTTTATTAAACGTCATTTCATTTTACGTCTATTGCAGAATTTATATTTATTTCTTTCGATATCAACATCAATATTGCTTGTTGGCAGGTTTTGATTACAGAAATTTTTCAAGAATTCGATTATTGTCGTTGATTTTTCATTTTAGTTATGTGAATTAAATGTCTAATAATGTGTAAAATTTATTGAGCACTCCAATTACTGTAAGTTTCCAAACAAAGTTATGCGTATATTTTGATGGTTTTTAAGAATGTCCTAAAAAGCTAAAAGTTTTGTATTGAAAAAGCATACTTATGAACATACTTCTTTTATATCTTGAAACAGTTTTGAATAACCCTGGTTGTAGAGGGTTTGGAGAAATATTACAGATATCTACATCCAAAATATCTCTAATTTAAATAAATTATTACATATAAAATTAATTAATACAATAAACAAATATATAAGGAATATTGTAGTGGATATAAAATTCAAATTATCGATATAAAATCTATAATTTGCTCAACTAAACACCTTGCGCTTGTTCTTAATTCAACTTTGAGTATTTTTATGAATTTAATTATCGTTTGCATTCATGCGAAATCGACACATATGCACGAATATAGATGCCTTAAACGCGTAAATTGGCTAAAAGTGTCAAAGTCAGCAAAAAAGCTCCCTTTTTATATAGCTGAAATGTTGTTCAACTTCTCCAACAGATATAGGAGAAATGGAACAATATTTTTAGAATTTTAAGGGCTATTATTAAATATTATGTTAATATTTAGAATTTATTTGTAGTTTTTTATATATCGTTGAAGAACTAAAAATATAATATAATCAGTTTCACTTCATAGTTTACATAGACTTCATAGTTTTGAACCCCACAGAATGGCAGGAACTACAGTTGATCCGGCATTTCAATATCCAAATTTCTACATTAGAAACAGCGTAAGGATATTTGAGTCTCAGTTAATTTAAAGTGCACTAGTCCTTCTAAACGGCGAGTCTTTGGGTGGCTGAATCGAACTAGACTCTTATTTCAAACGGAATTCTCCTATACCGAGTATGGGGGTTTGAGTGTCAGGTTGTTTATATCTTGTACTAAAATATATTTTTGTATGAAACTTTTATAAATTATTATATTCCAGATAATTTTAATAGAATTATGTAAATAGCAGTATATTTGACACCACATACGTTACACTATAATAAAAACTAACAAAATGCAAAGTTTCCATATTATTTATCATTAGATGTGTGCAATCAACTTTATTAACCGATTATTAACTGACTCACCCGAAATAACTCGGTTTAGTGTCTAGGGCAAATACACGTTATCAGGAGCTAATTATTAAAGGAAGCGGTTGACAACATATTTAATAGGATAATTATATCATTACAAATAAATATATTATCATTAAAATATATTTTTGTAACTGTAGGAAATATTATATGATAATACGTAACATTTGGAAATAGTGAATGGGTAACCAGATGTAAAACGAGTATATAACTTTATTTTATAATTTGTGTATCATTAGCTATTTTATAACTGTGGCTTCAATGTTTACAACATAATGGAAATAGCAAAATAATTTTTTATTATTAAAAAATCAGAATAAAAGTTTCGCAACAGCAAACGGTTGTTGACGGTTTTGCTCCATTTACTTATAACAATTAAAAGTGGATATAGTTTGTTTTGCATCTGGACTACTCATATGCAAGTTTCCAAATTTTTTTAAAAAAATACCAACTTTATCTTTGATCTTATTTATTTCGTATATGAATCATATTAAATTTATTACAAGAAAGATTATTTTTACTTTGAATATCAAAATAGTTTGATTAAAGTTGTTACATAAGAATTAAATGAAGAAAGGTGTGGCCAGGCACTGTTTTGTAGTCACTCTTCCCATGCTTTTAATGACTCTTTCAAGGCCTCCTTCTGTGAATCGTTAATGTTCAAGCTTTCTACTGAGCTTCGCATCTCACGCACAATATCTATGTTACATCGACTTCCTAGAAAATATGATCGCTTTAAAATTTCTACCATGGCATCCTTAAGTGAGGCTCCACATTTGTTTGCAATTGAGGTTATGAGGCAACCGGTATCGTAAAAGGAATACCTAGAAAGAAGAAAATGATTGAATAATATATATTTTAAAATGAGTAGAAAGTTTTAATGCATATGGATATTGTAAGATTTCAATAGTTCAAAATTTTATAATTTTTTTTTATCTCAGTTGCAGGGCCTTTAAATATATAAAATTTAATGAAAATTTTATAACTGTTGTAATCTATATCTAAATTTTAATTTTAAGTTTTAAAAAATCAAACTAAAATAGTTAGTTAATATAGTTATTGCTGTATTTCTCCGTATGAAATATTTTTGTATAAAAAAAATTCTATGTCGGATGAATAAATTTTAACCATTCTGGCAAATCCTAACTGCCGAGAATAAAATTTTCGTCCAGTTTAACCAGATTCAGCACGGCTTAAACAACCAAACTAGTATTTTATAGTAAAACATTAACTGAGTGCAATCCTTACAAAGGTACATATAGATTGATACATCTCGAAATAAGTTAAATCTTGTTTTAAAATATTCGCGAAAAAAATAACTCTTCCATTGACGTAATTCCTGAATATATGTTACATCAAAGCAATTATTAAGGATTGTGCGTATTTTCTTGATCTGTTTAATCAATGATGGAAAATACTAACTCTTATTAGTACTGAACAGATTTTTGGTTTTTAATTAACATCGATAATTAATAATATTTCGAAATCCATACGAATTGAAAGACCCGTAAACACTGTCTTGTGATTTTGAAGTACATTAGATGTCGACGTCCACACATGAGCCAGACGTCCTACTTTTTAAACTTCTACTCTACGACCATTATTGGGGTTATTGCGAATTTGATGTGCACCATTTACTTCTACATGGTTATTCTTCCAATATACGTTTGAAATCGAGGACGACACATTTGAATCCCGATGTTGGTGCCATGCCAACCTGCTGGTCAGGCTTTTGCGGTGTATTATAGATACACTCAAACCTGTTTTTGTGCGATCTTTTTTTGTGCGATTGTTTTTGTTCGGTATATGAAAATGTTAATCAAATTGGAACAAAATTGATTATTTGACTACCGAGACATAAGACATATACAAGCGTCTAGTGAAACAACAGTCGTCGCAAAAACTGATCACTGACTACATGGCAACTGAACAAAAGTCAACTATAAACGAGTGCGGAAAACAAGTGACGAAAGCGACTTTGACCCAAGTTCGTGTATTGTCAAACTACGAAGGAGCCGTAAACACTGTCTCCTGATTTTGAAGTACATTTGATGACGAGGACTACACATGAGTTGGACACCCTACTCTTTAAAATTCTGTTCTACGACCAACACCAATGGGATAACAGCAAAACTTCTCTTGAATATATGTTCCAGCAAAGAACTCAACCATCTACATCTACTCAAGCAACTACTCAATCAAGCATAGAAAATTTAACTGGTCTTCGTTGTCGACAGTTGTTTGGTTTTTTAACAACGTTGATAAATAACAATATTTTTTTTTATGCCGACTTACTCATTCCGGCATTAACTGACAATGGCTTGAAATTTGTAAGAATTAAAAGATTAGAAATCATTTTCTGTGATTTAAAACTACATTAGATGACGACGACTACACTTGAGCCAGACATCCTACTATTTAAACTTCTACTCTACGACCATCATTGGGGTTATTGCAAATTTGATGTGTACCATTTAATTCCACATGGTTATTCTTCCAGTGTACGTTTAAGATCGAGGACGACATACTTGAATCCCGATGTTGGTGTCATGAAAACCTGCTGGACAGGCTTCTGCGGTGTATTATAGATACTTTACTTACATGCAAAACTCCTTAAAGCGTGCAAGGTTTTCTTCCTCTTGATTTTCTGTTTCATTCCGAAGCTCCTTATATGCATTCGATATTAGCATGCTGTCTTCATGACGATCAGCCTTTTGGTTCTTGAAGCAATCGTTGATGCAGTTGATGTTCTCGAACACAGCTAAAAATGTTAAATTAAAATAAAGATATTATATGAGGTACTGCATATTTGTTAATATGTTTTGAAAGATAGTTGTTTATATTGGTAATCTGTGTTTGAAATTTTGAATGTAGTACATTATACAAAATATAACATGTAAAATTATATTGTAATTACTAAAATGTGCCAGTTTTTCCACTGACGGATGAGCACAATTTTTGAATTTGTAAGTTTCTGTTTATTTCAGAGGGATTTATTTTATATTTCCAATAAGTTCATACCTTACTTTAATAATATAATTAGTTTAGTTGATAAGTGTTTAAAAAGATCCCTTAATGTAATAATTGTAATTAATTTTTCTAAGAAGTAATTTTTATAAGTTTTGCAATTATAAGTATTCCTGAAAAAAAAGTAGAACGAATTTTAGTACATTTACGATTAAAAGCTGCCTTAAATTTACATTTTTATTTATTATGCAATTTACGTAAAACAAATTATATACACGGAATAAATTTTTTTAAATGTTTAAAATTTTATAATATTAATATATCATATCAAAAACTTTATTATAATTTTTATATATTGTATTACTATTGAATCAAATCATAAATATTAAAGTATGATTATTAATAAAGTATTAAATATATCATACACTAACTGTTTGGTTGAAAAAAAATATTTTATAGTGGTATATGATGTTATGTTTAAGAAATCGATAATTAAATAAAGTACTTTTAATACTGATTTGTACACTGTTACCATTGTCACATTCCTTACGTTTTTGAAATAAAAATAATTAACTATTTGTTTACTTTTTAATTCATAAATGTCAGTACTTAACTAAAATAAATCGAAAAATTTAAATTTCAGTTAAAATAAACACAACTAGAAAGCTCGCTCTTTACTTTTTAATGATAAACAAAGCAAATCACCTTCATGCAGAGAAGTCCCTTCGGTGCAAACATCTACAATTACACTTCGAACGCTAGCATACTCTCCATCGATAAATACATTAAATGCTTCGGGTTTATCTTTGCAGGTGTTCTCATAGTTCCCAAGACAGTCGAAATGTTTAAGAAAGACTCTAAACGACAAAAAAAAAACATGCTGTAGTATACAACTCTAATTATTGTGGTAATAAGTTAAAGCAACAGTGTGGAAAAATAGTAATAATAAGTTATTATCAGAACGATCTACATTTGATATTAGTCAATATCTTCAAACTTACAGAATTTAGTAATGGAATTTCAATAGAATGAATCTATTTGAGGAGCGCATCAGAAAATACAAAATTGTTATGAACAGATTAGACAGATATGAAATCGCAGAACACCGCAAACACATTTGGTAGATGCTTGCTGTTCTATGGATTTTCAAGTTTTAAATTGAAATGGATATTTTTGTAAATATTAGTTTTGCCTGGCAAAAATGTAAAGTGGTAATCGTTTTTTATAACATTGAATTCTTATATAACTTTTAACATGTTTGGATTTGCATGCACACTCTTCATATATAAAAAACAATAATGTGTGTGTGTGTGTGTGATGGGGGCGGGGAGAGAAATATATTGGTATTGAAAACAAAGACTAAATTTTTCTATAAATAGTTAAAATACAGTCTTTAAAGATATCATTATATCAGGATGCTTTTACGAAGATTATTATATCAGAATTACTATAATTTTGTAGCAATTTCTCAGCCATTTTTTTAAGTGACTCAACGCCACAATTTGCGTACGATTTTTGTAAATTGGCACTAACTTAAAAAAGTTGTAATAAGTATAAAATTGACATGAATAATTCAATTTTTTTAATGCGTTCGTAAAATTAAAAATTATTTTTTACTTCTTAGCGCATTTTTTTTAAAGTCGGTTTTCCTTTATTTTAGATCAGCGATTCTCAACCTTTCATTATTCGCGGCCCAGTTTTCATTCATAATTTTTATCGCGCCCCCCCCCCCCCGCTTTATTATTTTTAACTAACTGCCAAAACAAAAGTAAAAGTAAGCCAACGTTGGCGAGAAACCACATCTGGCATTTTGCCAAGCGGGCGGTGAACAGATAAAGCGAATGAAAGCGGGGAAAATTTAAATATTATATTTGAAATGAAAGCCAAACAGGGAGATACCGTTAAAAGAATATAAAAGTAGAAAAATTCGTTAGTGAAAGTTAACCTAGACGGGGTGAGCTAAATTTAGAAATTAGGAATACATTTTTTCGAATAATAAAAGAAATAAAACGGAAGCCTGACTAAACAAAAGAGAAAAAAATAAGTAATGTTTGTGGAAGGGAATCCACACGACCGATGTCATCTCGAGCCAGTGGCGTACGCAGGAATTTTATAAGGAGGGAGGGGGGGGGGTTGATCGTCAGATTACTTTACACGTGTATATATAATATTTAATTATAGAAGGGGGAGGGGGGGGGAGGTCCCCTCTTAAATTATAAACTAAAAAGAGATTTAAAAAAATATTTATACTTTAAGAAATAAAATACTACAGAGTACGAAAATTTTAATTTAGGGACTAGTGGAGAAAAAAATAATCATTTAGAATTAATTTTGTACTTTTTAAAAAAAAAAAAAATTCGTGCCAATTCACAAAAAAAACACACCTAAATTTTAGAGCCAATTTCAAAAAGTGATAATGACCATAAAATTAATACTTAAATATTTTTAAAAAAAATCAACTTTTGTTCCTTAAATTAATAATTATTTTTAAAAAAACGTTTTAGAGCTTTTTTTAAAGCCTGTTTTTATTTTTAAAAAAATATTATTTTATACTATATTTTATTCACATTAACTATTGATTATTAGGCTTGAGTTTACTTGTCATTCGGGGCCAATTAATTTTCATACTTATGAATCTGCCATTGTTTTTCATTGACATTAAAACAAATTGCATATGTTTGCACAAAATATAAGTCATTTGTATTTTAGCAATTGAATTTTAAAGTAAAAGCAGTACAAATCTTATAATTCTTCTAAATTAGTATGCATGGAAACTGACAATAGGAATGAAGTCTTTTAAAAACACATATGGAATAATCTCACCTTTCCTGATTAATTCGTTGGGTTGTCTTTTCCTTCGCTTTTTTTAAAAGAAAAAAAAGCAACTAAACTGGATTGTTTTTGCCTTAGCTTTCTTCTAGAACATAATTTAACACAATCATCTGATACATTTTTCATTTTGGCTTTAAAATGCAAAACAAAGCACCATAACTTTCAGAAATACTAAACAAATAAAAGGCCTCAAAAACTAAAGTCCAAATTTCGGGAGTACAAAAAGTAGAAACTGTTCAAAACATCTTTTTATTTGACCTTTATTTTTGAGCCGACTATTTTAGTCATCCTTTACTTCTACACTACAAGACTTACAAGATGTCTATATATTCTAAATGATACCGGCGACAAATTTTTTTAAACAAAATATTCTAAACCAAAATAAAAAATAATGCGATATTTTATTTACCATTGAAAAAAAAATATTTCGTATTGACTTATTAAATTTTCAACGTTGATATACATCGGCGCCAAAATTGTTCCCGCCCTCTAAAATCGAAACATTGCTTTTTGTTTATTTTATATTTTATATTTATTTCCTGTCAAACGATGAATATTTTGTAATGACGGAAATGGGAAGGCGCCTAAATGGCTGTTAGCTGTATGCCTGTTGGGAAAAGATAATACGAGATCCCCTCCCCACACACTTTTAAATGAAAAAAAAACCGTTTGTATTTTTTCTAAACTTTTTGTTTTGTTTTGGAAATTGTTATTAATTGGGGAAAAAAGCATTATTTTTGTATTAATTTTTTTAAAAACTTCATACAGATGGGGGGGCGGGTTGTAACCCCCTCCCCCCCATCGTTAATCAATTTT
>OZ010673.1:19843296-20088148 GCA_963932185.1 Troglohyphantes excavatus
GTGCTATTAGGATAACGATTTCGGAAAATGTTTTTTTTAATTTATTTTTATGTAATCGTGGAAAATTTATGTAGGTAAAAAAACTTATCACATTTTTTTGTCCTGTTCTACAAAATCAGGAAGTCAACCTTTGGATAACAACCACTAAATAAATACGTATATAGGTGCAGTGATCTCCCTCTTGATTGAAATAATAACACAACATCCCACCATCTTTACATAAATCATATCACTGATTGTGATAAGAATATTGTTCTAATGAATTCGTCTCTATTTTCAGCCCCACATAAACCTTAGAAGATGCTTCTGTTACGAACTTCACACATCATTCAACTGCCTGTGCGTGAGATGGGATGTGAACTATAAGTCCCATTTCGGGTTGGTTTTAATTTTCACAATGGACTAGAATATGCCAGTGGGTCTATCACGGAGCATTGGAGTAGAATCCTAGGACACTATCGCATTCGCACTGTCTGACTAAAGCGAACTACGGTTATCTGTCAGTTCTCCATACAAATTATTAAGTTTGTTATGACAGTTTTCACGCCGAAATGAATTGACTTAAAGTCTACACGTTGCCTATAGTATTGTGCTAAGTATGTTTGGATAGCTACCTTTAGATCAAAATACCTTGGTCAAAACCTGAAGAAAGTTGTTGATGAAGCAATTTCTCGCCACGCATATCCGCGTATCCTGATAATCGTTTGCTGATAATGACGAAGGACGAAAAATCATACACTAGAGAGCATGCCGCAGGAGCATAATTAAGGCAAGAGCATCACCTTCCAAACCTGATGTAGAAAGGGGTGTAGGGGCATTTCTCCCACAAAAGATGAAATTTGAAACTGATAACTATATGGAAATGATTGACTGGTCATCTACTATACTGTTATTACTACTACAATGTTCCGTGATGTACCCACTGACATATTCTGGTCCATTGTGAGAGATAGAACCAACCCGAATTGGGACTTATAGTTCACTCTTCCCATTTCGCGCACAGGCAGTTGAACGATGTGTGAAGTTCGTAACAGAAGCATCTGCTAAGGTTTATGTGGAGCTGAAAATAGAGACGAATTCATTAGAACAACGTCTTTATCACAATCAGTGATACGATGTATGTAAAGATGTGTGATGTGTGATTATTTCAAAGGAGAGGGAGATCGCTGCACTATATATTGATATAGTGGTTGTTGTCCAAACGTTGTTAATGCTTGACTTTCTAAATTTGTTGAAAAGGACAAAAACTGTGATAAGTCTTTTATCTACATAAATCTTCCAGGATTACATAAGGAAACAAAGAAGTGGACCGGTCTGAGGGGGGGGGGGGGGGCAAAGGGGGCACGGTCCCAATTGTCCTCCCTTCCCTGTATCCGCCAATGAATTTGACCATAAGGATGAATTCAAATATCTGTAAGTGTATTCGTGTAAATGCATGTATTAAATAGTATTCGAACCCTATTTCTATCACATGAAAAAGTGTACTTTTTAACAAAAATACCTCATTAATTCAATTGCGAGGTGGAGGAAGAAGATATTATCCAATCGAAAAAATATTTTACATCGTGTTTATTGATCATATAAGACACCCATTCCGTGCTATTAGAATAACTAGTTCTGAAAATATTTTTTTTACCATAACTGGTGAAAAAAGATAAATTTTACTAATAAGAAAACCACTACTAATAAGAAAACATCTGATGAAAAGATTAATACAAATATACAAGGGAATTTATTTTAACATTGCCCTAACAAAGTTTTAATTTAATTATTAAAAAAAAGGTAATATTATTATACGTTTCAACTGCAAGCAGCGTTAGTCATTTCGTAAAATGATAGATTCGTAAAAGCAGAGAAGAACGACGAAGTATTATTGAATCCATTACAATTACCAAGTCATTAAACCCGATTATCATCGGATGGGGATAAAGGACATGCCATCGTGCAGAGGAAGGTAAGACGTTTTGAACAGGCCATATATTAACACTTTCCGTCCTGTGATATGTTGGGGATATTATTGTGTATGACTTTAGTGTCGCTTTGGCTCACATAACTCAACGTATATGAATATGTGAATAAATGACATACCATCGTGTAAAAGAAAAGTTGGAAGTGTCAATCAGGATGATTGTGAACCCTTTAATCCACCTGGTCTTTTTACTGCGTGGAGAGAAGGGTCACCTTTAGCTGTAGTATGTGTGTCCTCCCCATAACTCTGCGGGGAATCTGCATTTAGGGATAAGTATGTGTGTCCTCCCCATAACTCTGCGGGGAATCTGCATTTAGGGATAAATAACCTACCATCCTGTAAAGGAATGTGGGCTTTACCAACCGGGTTGGCCAATAATCATCTTTCCCCTCTGATAGTTGTACCATGTGGGGCCAAAAAGTATTCACGAACCCAAACTTGCGGTAAAGTACTGCCTGTACCTACTCGATTTTTTAAAAAATGTAAATCACATAAAATAAAAAATATATAAATATATAAATAAATAAAAATATATAATGAAAATAAAAAATATAACTTCTCAATTTGCGACAGAATTATGTGGTTATTTATAATTATGAATACCAAATTACAATGCTTATACGATAACTTAATAGTATTCAGTTCAATATCATTGTCTTTTGTTTCTTTACCTTTGTGAACCAGGGAACTTTAGTCACATATGTCCACTACCTTCTTCTTCAAATAATTTTTTTGGCCCTTTATCATCGCAAGTTTCATCATAATTTCCCAGACAGTAGTTGTAGTTCAAGAACTTTCTATTTCAAAACGTAGACATATTAAGTAAATATGAATGAACAAATATTTTTCATTTGATATTCGGTAAAATGAATTATTCTTGACGTGAATACATCTATAACATTGTTATGATGTACTTTGCTGCCGAGGATCGTAACCTAAGAAACGACAAGTGGCAAATATTTATAACTCAGCTTTTTTTTAAACCTCATTTAATTTTACATCTATTGCAGAATTTATATTTATTGCTTTCGATATCAACATCCACATTGCTTGCGTGTAGGTTTTGATTATAGATTTTTTTCAAGAATTCGATTATTTTCGTTGTTTATTTTTATTTTAGTTATGTGAATTAAATGTATAATAATGTGTAATATGTCTTGAGTACACCAATTACTGTGAGTTTTCCAAACAAAGGTATGCGTTTATTTTGATGGTATTTAAAAATTTTCTAAAAAGTTAAATGTTTTGTATTGAAAGAAGCATACTTATGGACAGACATATTTTATGTCTTGAAACAGTTTTGATCGACATTTAATTTCAACGGGTTTGTAGAGGTTCGATGCGGGAAAAAGTGATAGATGTCTACTGCCAAAACAGCTCTAATTTAAATAAATTATTATATATAATAATAATTAATTCAATTAAACAAATATATAGAAATGAGTATTGTAGTGGAGATAAAAATAAAATGATCGATATAAAATTTATAATTTACTTAACTAAAAAACCTGTGATTGCTATTATTGTAAAAATAATCCATTATGTTTTACCCTATTATCTTTTAAATAAAGAAGATATATATTTATTTCTCTTGTGCATCGTTTTCAGTAATCCCGTTTGAATGAATAATTGTTCTATTTACAAACTGAATTATAAGAAATAGCAATAAAAGATTTACCAATGAGGTATAAAACAGTGCAAAAGCAAATATCGTCATGTTTAAGAATGACATTTTAGTGGCCTACATATTGTAATGCACTCAGTTAAAATGTAATAATGCTTCATTTGTTTTTGCAAATCAATCTATCAAATTATTATCAATCGTGTCTATCAGCATTTGATTTCATGTTGGTTATAGGGATAAATTAACTATCCTTCTTCGGATATTGCTGGTGAGGCTAATGAACAATCTTCGAAAATACGACTTCGATTTTGCAAAGACCTTTTGAATTATACCCCACATAACACTTGCTTTTTTCTTAAATGTCTTTTTTTTTTATCGAAATAAGATTTTCCGAACCCTGGTAAATTAGAACATCGAAATTGCAAAGCAGTTTTCCCTCTACGGTAAGGAAATTTATATTTATAACACACGCATTAAAAATAAAAAAATATTTATAAATGTTTTAATAGAGGTAACTTTTAAATAATTTCCTAATACTTTAAATTTGAGATTAAATTCAACGAATATGGATGCCCCGCGTCGAGTGGCTAAAATTGTCAAAGTAAGCAAAAAAAAAGCCTCTTTTTTTAAATTTAACTGAAATATTGTTGCACTCCTCTGTGCCATATGTGGGAAGAGTGGAACAATATTTTCAGAATTTTTTAAAGGACGATTATAAACTAGAAAGGTAATATTCAGATTTTAAAATTAGAGGAAAAATATAATATGTTGGATAAATATACTGCATGGAAAAATATTATCTAACCATTTGGTTAAGTGTAAAATATTTTGATATAAATAACGTTTGTAAAAAGTGTCTTATATCCACCAGTATTAAGTATCGTTGACGGTTCTTGTCAACTGTTGTAAAAAATTATAAGTTAGTGTTTCTGGGGTTTTCCCTCGGAATAGAACTCTCACGGGCTCTAATTAGCCATTGTGCATTTTTAGTACAATGTCAATTCAACCAGCCAATAAACATGTACTTTATTTAATATTGTTATTGACAGTAATAAAAATTTAGTTTTTTAACGTGTAAAATGTATTAAGTTTTATATGTGAGATATTCAGCAGAAAACCAACAAATTATTCAAGAAATTACAGTCAATATCCAATAAACGTTATAATAATATTGATATGTGTTTGTGGAAAAATTTGTATGGAATATCTTTTTCACATTTTCCTTTGACATGTGTAGCAAAAATGAAAGTGAAATAATTGGGAATTTCAGTGTTTTTCCCTTGGTTATTTATTCTAAAGAAAACTAGAGACCTCCTAGTTTTGAACCCCACAGAATGGCGGGAAATACAGTTGATACGGCATCATCCCAATACCCAAATCTCTACACTAGAAACAACGTAAGGATATTTGAGTCTCAGTTAATTCAACGTGTACTAGTCTTTCTAAATGGTGAGTCTTTGGGTGGCTGAATCGAATTAGACTCGGATTGGATTAGGAATTTTCCTTGACTACCAGGCTGTATATACCTTGTATTAAAATATTTTTTTACGAAACCTATATAAATGATATCTTAATAGAATTATGTAAATGACAGTATATTTGCAACCAAATACGTTACACTATAATAAAAACTAACAAAATGCAAAGTTTACATATTATTTATCATTAGATGTGCATTCAACTTTATTAACCGATTATTAACTGACTAACCCGAAATAACTCGGTTTAGTGTCTAGGGAAAATACACGTTATCAGAAGCCAATTATTAAAGGAAGTAGTTAACAAGTTATTTAATAGGATAATTATATCATTACAAATAAACATAATATCATTGTAATATATTTATGGAACTGTAGGAAATGTAATATGATAATACGTTAACATTTGGAAATAGTGAATGGGTAACCAGATGTAAAACGAGTATATAACTTTATTTTATAATTTGTGTATCATTAGCTATTTTATAACTGTGGCTTCAATGTTTCCAACATAAGGAAAGAACAAAATAATTTTTTATTAATAAAAAATTCAAGATAAAAGTTTCTCAACAAAATCAGTTCTGTTGACGGTTTTGCTCCATTTACTTTTAACAATTAAAAGTGGATATAGTTTGTTTTGCATCTGGACTTGCATATGCAAGCTTCCAAATTTTTTTTAAAAAATACCAACTTTATCTATGAGCTTATTTATTTCGTATATGAAGCATATTAAATTTATTACAAGAACATTTATTTTTACTTTGAATATCAAAATAGTTTGATTAAAGTTGTTATATAAGAATTAGATGAAGAAAGAAATGGCCGCCAGATACTGTTTTGTTTTCATTCTGCCCATGTAAGCAACTGGAATGACAATTTCAAGGCATCTTTCTGTGAATCGTCAATGTTCAAGCTTTCTACTGAGCTTCGCATCTCACGGACAATATCTGTGTTACATCGAGTTCCAAGAAAATTTGATCGCTTTACAATTTCTACCATGGCATCCTTAAGTGAGGCTCCACATTTGTTTGAAATTGAGTTTATGAAGCAACCCGTATCGTAAAAAAAATTCCTAGAAAAAATAAAATAATTGAATAAGATATATTTTAAAATCAGTTGAAAGTTTTAATGCATATGAATATTTGTAAGATTTTAATTGTTCAAAATTTTACAAACTTTGTTATCTCAGTTGCAAGGCCTTTAAATTTATAAAATTTAATGAAAATTCTATAACTGTTTTAACCAATTGCTATATTTAAATTTTAATTAAAAAAAATCAAACAAAGGTAGTTAATATAGTTATTTCACACTGTAATTCTCCGTGTGAAATATGATTTTATAATTTTTTTTTATGTCGGATGGGTAAAGTTTAACCAATCCGGAAAATTCTAACTGCCCAGAATAAAATTGTTGTCCCGTTTAAACAGATTTAGCACGACTTTAAAAAAACCAAACTGGTATTTTTAAGTAAAACGTTAACTGAGTGCAATCCGTACAAAGGTACATATAGATTAATACATCTCGAAAGAAGTTGAATCTAGTTTTAAAATATTCGTAAAATAGAAAACTCCTCCCTTGACGTAATTCCTGAATATATTTTACAGCAAAGGAATTGTTAAGGATTGTGTGTATTTTGTTGATCTGCTCAATCAATGATGGCAAATACTAACTGTTCTTAATTCTCGACCGATTTTTGGTTTTTAATTAACGTCGATAAATAATATTCCGAAATCTATACAAATTGAAAGACCCGTAAACACTGTCTCGTGATTTTGAAGTACATTGGATGTCGACGCCCACACATGAGCCAGACGTCCTACTTTTTAAACTTCTACTCTACGATTATTATTGGGGTTATTGCGAATTTACTCTGTTGTATTATAGATGCTCTCAAACCCGGTTATGTGCGGTCTTCTTTTGTGCGATTTTCTTTGAGCGATTTTTTTTGTGCGGTATATGAAAATTTCAATCGAATTGGACCATAATTGATTATCTGGCTACCGAGACATATACAAGCGTCTAGTGAAACAACAGTCGTCGCAAAAACTGATCACTGACTACATGGCAACTGAAAAAAAGTCAACTCTAAACGAGTGCGGAAAACAAGTGACGAATGCGACTCTGACCCAAGTTCGTGTATTGTCAGACTACGAAGGATGGATATACGTTTTGAAAAGTTTTGTATGTGTAAAATAAGTAGATATATAAATATATTTTTTTTTAAATGTTCGCATGTGTATTTTCTAAATCAGATTCCAAAAGTTTTGGCGAGATTCCAAGTAGCTGTCAAGCCTACTTGGAATACTCAAGATTTTGTTTAAAAAAACCATTTCTAGTTATTTCCTAAGGTTTTGAACTATTTTCTATGTGAGACTTTTTTTTATGTGGTCCCTATCCACCGCATAAAAAAAATAATTGTGTTGCGGAAACTATTTTTTATAGATACTCGTAAAGTTTTGTGCGAATTTTTTTATACGTTTTTTTATGCGGTCCCTATCCACCGCACAAAAACAGGTTTGAATGTACTTTACTTACATGCACATCCCTTTATAGTATGCAATGTATTCTTCCTCTTGGTTTTCTGTTTCATTCTGAAGCTCATTATATGCATTTAATATTAGCATGCTGTCTTCAGGACGGTTAGCGTTTCGGTTCTGGAAGCAATCATGGAGGCACTTGATGTCCTCGAACACAGCTAAAAATGTCAAATTAAAATAAAGATTTTATAAGAGGTACTGCATATTTGTTAATATGGTTTGAAAGATAGTTGTTCATATTTGTTAATCGGTGTTTGAAATTTTGAATGTAAAAATATAAACATGTAAAATATAACATGTAAAATTATATTGTAATTACTAAAATGTACCAGTTTTTCTACTGACGGATGAGCACAATATTGAATTTGTAAATTTCTGTTTATTTCAGACGGATTTATTTTTAAATTTCCAATAAGTTCATACTCTTTTTTTTAATATTATAATAATTTTAGTTGATAAGTGTTTAAAAAGTTCCCTCAATGCAATAATTTTAATTAATTTTTCTAAGAAGTAATATTTATAATTTTTGCAATTATAAGTATTCCTGGAAAAAAAAGTAGAACGCATTTTGGTACATTTACGATTAAAAGCTGCCTTGAATTAAAATTTTTATTTTTATGCAATTGACATAAAATAAATTATATATACGGAATAAATATTTTTAAATGTATCATATGAAAAGGTTTATTACAATTTTTATATATTGTATTACTATTGAAATAAATCATAAATATTATGAATATTATAAAGCATTAGGTAAAGTATGAAATATCTCATACACTAACTGTTTGGTTGAAAAAACGTATTTTATTGTGGTATATCATAATATGTGTAAGAAATCGATATTTAAATCAAGTACTTTTAATACTGATTTGTACACTGTTACCATCGTCACATTTCTTACTTTTTTGAAATAAAAATAATTAACTATTTGTTTACTTTTTAATTCATAAATGTCAGTACTTAACTAAAATAAATCGAAAATTTTAAACTTCAGTTAAAATAAACACAATTAGAAAGCTCGCTCTTTACTTTTTTTTACGATAAACAAAGCAAATCACCTTCATGCAGAGAAGTCCCTTCGGTGCAAACATCTACAATTACACTTCTAACGCTAGCATATTCTCCATCGATAAATACACTTACAGCTTCGGGTTTATCTTTACAGGTGTTCTGATAGTTCCCAAGACAGTCGAAATAATTAAGAAAGCCTCTAAACGACAAGAAAAAAAAAGCATTCTGAAATATACAAGTCTAATTATTGTGGTAATAAGTAAATGCAACAATGTGGAAAAATAGTAATGATAAGTTATTATCAGAACGATCTATATTTAATATTAGTCAATTTCTTCAAACTTACAGAATTTAGTAATGAATTATCAATAGAATAAATCCATCTGAAGAGCGCCTTAGAAAATAAAAAAATATTAGACAGATATGAAATCGCAGAAAACCGCAAAAACATTTGGTAGATGCATGCTGTTCTATGGATTTTCAAGTTTTAAATGTAATGTTTTTGTAAATATTAGTTTTGTCTGGCAAACATGTAAAGAGTTATCGTTTTTTATAACATTAAATTGTTATATAACTTTTAACATGTTAGGTGTTGCATGTACACTCTTTATATTTAAAAACATTATGTATGTGTGTGTGGGGGGGGGGGGATTTAATGGTATGTAAAACAAAGAATACATTTTTCTGTAAATAGTTAAAATTAAGTCTTTAAAGATATCTTTATATCAGGTTGCTTTTATGAAGAATATTTGATCAAAACTACTATAATTTGCTACAATTCCTCAGCCATTTTTTAAGTGATTCATTTTATATGCATCCATGTATTAATATGCTAAAATTTGTTGTAAGCGGATATCCGTGTTTTAATCTAATTTATGAAACGGGATAAAAATAATTTTCTCTTGATATTTATCGCCTTTTACAACTAAACTAAAAATAGTGTTTTAAAATGATAGCGAAATGAAACATAACATAAATCTTGGTGCAATATCAAGAGTTCTTTGAATTTACCTCTAACTTACATTTAAAATAAAGTGGGCTCATATGGGTTAAATATGTCCTTTTATCTCCAAAAGTGGTCTCGTTATCCCTCCATACAGCATGTGAATGTATAATCTGATTGTATAATGTGTACTTACAGAATTGAACCGTTGCAAAAGTACACAAAGTACATACACATAATAGATACTTAGTTCAAATTGTTAGGTTGCCCCTCACGTGATAATGATGGGACAGAAAAGGTATGTATGGCTTGGTATGTTGCGTTGACTGTAGGCTAAATACATTGTAATTGTGTTCAATGCACCGTACACAGTTCAACTCAGTTTTACCTTGCGGAACTCGAAACAGAACTACCATTGTTAGCAAATCGAAAGTTTAGTAATCGTCAACAAGAATACATAAGCTCTAATTTTAAAACTACAGTATATAAAGGTTAGTTTCAACACTATTTAAATATGACATATTAATTATTACATATTAATTAATTAGTTTTTAACGTTAAAATGTCAACATACATTAAATATTTAATCAACACAAACGATTTCAAGACTGTATTAAAAACGGAGGTAGTGTTGAATCTGGCTTGGAGTAAGGTTAAAAAGTGTAACCATAGTAACAGGAGGTCACGCTTATATATATATATATATATATATATATATATATATATATATATATATATATATATATATATATATTTCTATATGTAGTATTTTATGTTAAAATACCGAGATAAGAATATGATGCAGACAATTCAATTTTTTTTCTTAAATTCCATTGCTGTTATTTAAATTACTTACGGACAAAAGTCGGTTAGTTCTTGGGCATTTCCAGGTATTCCTGATTCAGGAAAGTCACACATTATATAAGGATTATTTTGGCAAATGTCCTCACCAAAGATGCCTGAAATATTTTTCAAATGATAATGGTATTTAAATACGAGAAGTTTCTCTCTAGTATACACATAAAAAATTTCAACCATTTATCTGAGAAAAGTTGTATCTAAAAATGGTCATTTAACATTGGCTGTATAGAAGGTTCTGTCTCTCCTTACATGTCCTAATATACGGACAGTAGGACCTAGTACTGTCTTTTATCACACCTATTTATTTAACAATTAGTATTTTAAAATTATATAAATATTGAATTTTGCAATATTTTACAAATATATTTTATTTAAATATAAGTTAGAAACTTTTTAATTAAAATGAGCACGATTTCAGAGATAAAATCCGGTATGGCTGCGTCGGAGCACGGGCAGAAGAGGGTTTTAAGTGAACCCTCAATTCAGCAATTTATAAAAATATGAATTGTTAGTGTTCGCCAAAAGAAGGAAAGTATACAAAAAGCTGTTCCGTCGTCCGATGACGAGGGCTCTTATTCACGTACAGTACGTGCGTTTATTCAATATGTTAAAATTAAGAAAATTATAGAAATATAAATTGATTGACAATCCAACAAACACAACGTCAACAAAAGAGGTATACGCAACCTGTTTCATCTGACATTCTGGACCTTCATCTACGCCTCTCTTTATTTCAAGATTTCACACGTTTTGACACCTAATTTTGTATTGAAATACATAAAAATTACGTCTATCGTAATATTTGGCACGTATTTATAGTACTGGAATAGATAAACTTAACAGGGTAACATGGATCCGATTTTTTTTACCAACCTCAAAATATAAATGAATAAAATAGAATTTTATAATAACATTACAGTAGCTACTGATAACTTTCAAAATAATTTAAAAGTGTTCTTACCACTAGAAAACAGTATAACGATTGCGATTGTCCACATGTTCGAAGAGAAAGCTCACTTTGAAAAAGCCTATTGAATGGATGGTTCGCGTGGTATATAAAACAATTCCATACCAGGAAATAATTGAAGGTTATCGCATTTCAACGACAGGATATCGTGAAAGTCCAAGTCCAATTGCGTAATTCGTTACTTTAAAAAAGTTTTACTGGCCTGGAAGTTTGAAATAAAAGTATTGAAAAGTAATGAAAAAAAAATTATTGGGCTGATAAAGAAATTTATAGATTTTTCAATAAATGTATATTTTATTATGTTAAATGAACATATACGAAAAAACTCTTTTTGCCCATTTAAAAAAGTTATATTTTGTAGAGTTTGGTTTTGACCATTTGACAGTAGCAAATAATTTTGAAACGGTTAAACAGCTGTCGTATTATAGAAGTATGGTTTGGTTTGGTTTGGTTTGGTTTGGTTTTGTTTTGTTAATTAACGTCGCAATAGAGCTGCACAGTGGGCTATTGGCTACCTTTATAGAAGTATGAAATATCATCGAAGCATTGATGTTTTGTTAAAATTCCTCGATTCCCAATTTTATGCATTATAATAGTATGCCTAGCTATGTATAAGTGGTCCTAGAAAAGAGCAGTGGCTGTTTACTTCAAGTAATTGAGCGAGAAAGGAATAACAATAATTTCTTTTACATACACAGAAAGCATTTTTTTGAAATTTTTGGCGGACTATGACCATTCTTCCGTTTCACAACTAGAAAAAAATTAAAGGCATAAACCCAGAGAGTAGTAATATTAAATAGAGAGCGCCTTCAATACCAGACTCTCCTAAGGCCCCGGTGTCAACATTGAAAAGAAAAACTCACATCACGTGGTTATAGCGCTGCCACATTTGGCGTTCAGACATCTGCAGGAGTTTCAAATTTGGCGCACTTTCTTCTCTTTTGGTGAAAAGCAGTTCTGTCCGTATTCAACTTTTTAACATATATGTACGTATTTACTTATTTTCAAACAATATGCGGTAAATATTTCCTCTTCATTCAAGAAACGAAAATATTTTATTTGTGTTCAATACTCGAAGAAGCGAAACTCTTTATATTTCTCAGGTTTTATTGTTCATATTTTCTTATTGAAGTATACAAAATAACAATTGAAAGAACTTTGCTTATGGTAAATTTTTTACATAAAAACGTAATGCAATTATTTCAAAACTACAAAGTAAGAAAAATCTCCTTAATATATCTGTTAAACTCCCTTAAATTGTGCCACTCGTTAAAAAAAACTATATTTAAATGCAAAATTAAACACAAAACCATTTTACAATACTTTGATCTCGTTTAGTTCTTAAAGTCGATAATGCATGCCAAGTAATATTGGCGCATGAATGAATTGGCATTTCCACATATCACGTGGTTTCAATGATGGACACACGGAAATCAGCCTTTTTATTCCTCTATTTGTATCATTACTCTATGCATAAACCTGTAGCTAACATAGAACATTGAAATCTCGATTTAAACAAAAGAAATAAAACGCACACTTTCGGGTTTTAGACTGTTTCCTTCGTGTGCAATCAATAGAAAAAGTATTTTCGAGAACAAGGAATAACAAGGAAATATGAAAATGGGTAGGTATTCTATATTCTGTATAAAACTTGGCTATTAAACATGCACTGTGAGCCAAAAGTACGTGACACATTTTAAAATTTAATACACAATCCAGTGATTGGAGTATAAATGTGCGGTTGCAACTAAAATGTTTCTAACGATGGCAAGTTTTGCTGAAGCATATAAAATCCAATTCCAAACTTTGCCTATAGATGGCGTTGTATATATGCATAAATCATCAGATAAACATTAAAAAAACTAAAAGAAATTAGTAAAAGATTATTTATTTTGTCACAAGAACCCACATCTCTGTCACAAGAAGTCACACGATATTTCACTATGTTATAGAATAGTTATTGTAAGGAATTCGCAACCATATTTCACTATGTGCACCCTTACTAGTCTACTTACTCAAGCTGATTTTTCTTCGCGATTCTTCATTTCTGCTTGAAATCATCAAACATGCTTAAAACCACAAGAAACGCGTGTATAAACCCAACATAAGAACAAATAGCGCCATCTATGGATGAAGTTTGGTTATAAAATATGTATTTGTTTAAAAAAAACGTTTTACTGTGAGAACTCTTTTAGTTCAAACTACAATCTCGTACGCCAATGACTTGATTTCTTATCGAATTTTAAAATATGTCAGGAACTTTAAACCCACCATAAATAGACTATGTCATACAATACATTTCTATATAAGGGAACTGATAACAAAAAGAACGATCGAACTAAACTTATACGTTCCACTTTTCATCGAAGCTCCTTTTGTGCCCAACCCGTCAACAAACATGAAGGAATAAATCTTCTTAAAACAAGTGATAGGCACACAAATATGTCATTCTGTATAATACATGAGTAACTTCAATCATACTGACTCGGAGAGAGATATAAACATGACAGCAGCTGATATGAAAGCTCGGTCATCTGGGATAACAGATTCCATATTGGATTTTATTCTACAGTGGAGAAATTTGTTTTTCGAAATCTAAGGTTCTTTTCAAATACAGGATATGCAGTATTTGATTATATAATATAAAACCAAATATAGATGGACAGTTGAGACTGCTGAAATGTTATATATATATATATATATATATATATATATATATATATATATATATATATATATATATATATATATATATATATAAGATGTTTTGGGCTCAAAGTGGACTATATTCATCGAAGATAAAAAATGCTTTTTTGAGAATTTTTCATGGTCAATAATGATAACCGTGTGCGAATGTATTAATTTTTTCAAAATGTATAATGTATGGCACCTATTAATTGGTCTATTAACCTTTAAAAACGTATTATATTTTTTTAAAGAAACTTTTGTTAGTTTTTACAAAACAGACCCGTGCTAAATTTTTCAATGAAATATGTCGTTAAATTGAAGTTTAAACGTTTTTTTTTTCAGGAAATTTACTTTGTCAAAATTGAGGACGGTTTCCTATAAAAATCCACAACTCAAATCAGGGATCTCTCGGCTCAAAGTCACACACGCTATGGAAACGAACCGTAAACGTTCTTTTGTACTGAGGCAATAAACATATAAGAACTAAAATTAGAGCCGAATGAGCAGATTAACATTATTTTGTTTTAAATTTAAAGATTCTTGTTAAGTCAAAAGTCAATTGACCAAACAATTGTCAAATTTATGAAAGTATACTTAACAAACACACATTGTTAAAAAATGAGAGTGCTATTTCTCAGAGTGATAGAATTAAATATCTTGGCTTAACTTAACGCATTGTTTTGCAATTTATTTTTAAGCCAAATCCCTCAAAACTCTTTTATTATTTCTTAATTAAGACTAACCTATAATTGTTTTATCTAACACACATTTTTTCAAGAAAAAAATTTAAGCAGTTACTTATTATTGAAATATTCTTACGATATTATTGACGTTTTATTATTTTGATGCGCTTTTAGACTTGTTATTTTTATGGATAATCCCCCTACTCTTATTACACTTGATGAAAGAAATTTGAGACATTTTTTATAAAAAATGTAATTGGTTAGTACAAAATATTAATTAATATTGAATTTGTATAAGGCTTTGGTAGAAAGTTTTATTAAAAAAGGAGGTATTTTCTTAGAAAAGATTGATAAGCTTCTATTAAAAGAAGAACAAAGTGGGTGTAGACTTTAACGCTTTAAATACAATTTTAAAATTTTATTTGGTAAGCTTATCTAATGCAAAATTCTGATTGCTTATTATTAAAAAAATATTAATATATTTCAAATTATTGCTTTTTTATATTAAATGTATAATAAAGTATTTTTTAAGTTAAATTTATTTTTGAAGTGTTGTTTTTGCATGTTGTTAAATTATGCAATTAAAATTAATGCAATGAAAATTACAATCAATTTAGAAAAAAGGTTACCTATGCTTTTAAAGTGTAAATATTTGTCTTATTCTTGGTTAATATAAGTGAGTTTCAAATTATGGTTTTTTTATATTAAATATATAATAAAGTGTTTTTTAAGTTAAATTTATTTTTGAAGGTATGTTTTTGTATGTTGTTAAATTATGCAATTAAACTTAACGCAATGAAAATTACAATCAATTTTGCGAAAAGTTTACCTTCGCTTTTAAAGTGTTAATTTTATTCTTATTAATTCTTGGTAAATTTTACAACATATGCATTTTGGTTGATAAATATAAGCATAAATACAATCATATATCATGAATTATAATTAAAATTTATAATTTATGGTTTCTAAATTAATTATTAATATAAAATAAGAATAAGTATTATTAATTTTACATAACAAACTGGAACGGTTAAATAAACTCCCATTCATAAAGTACCGATTTCATTATTTTAAGGGTTCAAAGTAAACTGCATTCACAATCGAGACTTCAACTTTATAAGCGTATTAAAAAACATTTCACTAAGCCAGTCGATAAGAGGAACGATTTTACTTTTAAGATTTTCTTTTATCGACACCAGAAAAAGGGAAATAAAATAAACGTAAAATACTTATTTCTCTTTACGCAACACCTCAAAGAAAAAGACGGAGGCCATTTTTACGACGTATTTATCAGAGGTTGGTATTCGGGGGTCGTTCGAATACTTTTTTCTCTCTCTCCCTTTGAAAGATGTTAAACCTTTTTCTTTTGTGCCTTTGAATTCGTTTGCCCGAGGCAAAATACAGTTGCAAACTTACCCTGGCAGAGGCTATATAAGTTTATTTTACTCGGTTTGAGCCCAGGTGGTTTGGAACATGGTTTGAAAATTTTGTATGGGATGCATTGTAAAAAAAAAAAAAAAAAATTCTAGAATTTAGTATTTCCCATGTAATATATTAGAAATATTTATTGTTAAGTCATCATTGAGTAATATGTAGTCAATACGATAAAAATGTGGAACAGTAATGGTAAACAAGGCACATTTTCTTTGTTTTTAAATAACATATCCCTTTTGGGCTGAATTAAATATAAAGTAAAATATTGTTTTAGTAACCATGTTTTAAATCCCTTCATTTTTTTATTATTTTTTACAATTATTAAAATATCAAAAAAGCAGACACTAAAAACAAGAATAGAGAAAATGTAAAAATATTTCTAGAAATCCAATTTTAATGATATTGTTTTTTTTAATGATAGTTCCTGGTGAGTAAACAGCCACAAAATTCATTGAGCGCGTACTTAGTAAAAGTTAGTAGTTGCAAACTAAGCATTTGCATCACATTCATCTCACAAGTAATAAAGATCACAAACAGGTAGTAAATAGGTGCTTTTATTTATAATATAGGGCAGTTGGTTTCTAAGTAGTGTAATAATTTCAGAAATAGAGTTCATAGCTGAGAGAGTTTTAACTTTGGAACTCGCCTCAGTTGTAATGTTAAGTGGTGTTATATGAGTTGAATTATTACATAATTCAATAGATAATAATTCAACTCATTATTAACTATTGAATTAGGATCCACATCATTAGCACTGCCCACTTATATATCCGATGCGTTGTATTGTATAATCCATACCGTGGCTACAACTTGGTCCTGAGGCATTATAACTTTTATGGCGGCCAGGAGTACTGCATCTTCCAACACTCCAGAGGCTTGCCTAGCAGCCCATTCCCAGCAAGGAAGAACCGTAACGCCCCTTCCCCCCGGGTCAGCCCGTGCGCAGTCCGGGTATTCTATCAGGTAATTCAATAAACGGTACATAAATATGTGTTCTCCAAGTTATTATTTAGAAGATAAAAGCAAGATTATGCAAGTACCGAATTTAATATAAAGAAGGTGAATTCATATAGGGATGTATAGATATTGTAAAGAGCCCTTGTTGGTACTTCTCCGAAACCATCAATGTGGCTGGGAACTTCAAAAAGTAAAAAAAATGGTTTTATATTTAAGGATTACATAAAAAACTACATATAAATATAGTCTATATCGGAATTACATCCTTTTAATGGAATGCCGGATGTGTATCGCACCTTTTAGCTGGTTCAACAAATGACACACTTTTAATAAACGAGTTTGGAACAAGACTGGCTGATGCAACACGGAAAGCGATCGAACCAAGCGATCAGACGTTGAACTAATTCGGTGTGAAAACAAGACAGCTACTGCGGCTGCACGTTTCTTGCAATGTATGAGGTAACAGTACAGCTCCTTTTCCTTTATATGTCTATAGTCATTGCTTGCAACTATCTGTGTGTGGCACCAATCGAAAGATGATTTCTTTTCTTCATAGGAATAAGTAAAAAATGCAAATCAGAAAAAAAGGAGCTGTCTGGTCTTTCCACTCATCCCTTTAATCATTGCTTTTTTTTATAAAACTTAACGTTTCCTTGAAATTATGTAATGTTTAATTGATATTGCAAGCAAAGTTTCAATCGCTGCATAATCTGTGATAACTCGCAATTTCTCAAGAAATCAATAATTTTCATTAGTTTTAAATTTATCTTCAAATAATATTTAAACAACTCTTTTGTGTCACAGTTTCTACCGCAAATATATTCTAAACTAAAAATATATGTGTTGATATTTACAAAACATGCAATAGCGGCCTGTCGTCTCCAACAAAAAAGCATTACGCAAGCCATGCATTTATTTTTCAAAGAACGCTTTTTCGTCGTGAATAATAAATAACCCAATCAATAATTCACGCCAAATCTTAAAAAAACTTGAGAAGCCTCTCCAGAACTGCCTATAAACATGACAAGATGCCTTGAAAATACTCCATTCCGGGTACGACAGGTAACCTAACAATACAGTTAAGATACGAACCCTGTCGCACGCAGTTTGGATGCTTGGCGTATTTTTACGTGAAAGTTGGCGATAAATATTTTAAGTATTCCTTCCACTTGGGCATTCAGTTTTAAATGATAAATGAGGCTGTATTTTATCTTTTGGGGAAGTGTGCTGGATCTTTATGTACTTACATCGATAAAGTGTGGATACAAAATCCTGTAATAATACATCACAGGAGTGAAAATTGTGTGTGTAGTCAACTTTAGGGAAAAGGGAAACGATTTTCGTTGAGGTGAAATTGTTGTTATAGTGTCTGTATGTGGATATTTATTATTAGAAAGAAGTTATAGTTGCAGGATAAAAACTCTTTCTCATTATTGGGACAGCGTTTAACGTAGAATGAAACTAAGTAATTTTTTTTTTAAGAAATAGAGTATTTTTTATTATACACACAAAATGATTGCACAAGAAACTATTTTCAACGACATGAAAATATACAAACTTTTATTCAAACATAATAGAGTGGTGCAGTGTCGGAGCATGGCCAAAAGGGTTTTACGTGACATTTAGACTTATTATAGATATCTGAACGGGTTGCAAAGGAAAAAATTCTCGATTCCGCAGGACGTCATAAGTCACGTATATTGTTTTATTTCGATATTTTACACGAAATGCTATCTTTGTTTCTATTAAAATAAATTATATTTATGTCAATAGTATTATTGGTTATAGAATTATATACTGTCGGAAACACCCCAAACACATAGCATGGTATTTCTATCTTACTGTTTCATGATTCTGGCATTAAATGTATTATAGTAACACAGTACCATAAAAATAAATAAATAGTTAAGGGTGTATAAGGTACACTATCATAAAAAATAACCAAACATATTTTATTGTTTGAAAAATAGTTTATTTTATTTTGAATCGAACGACACCAAAATTATATTTCTACGTTAAGTACCGCAAATTATTTTTTCTTATCGATATTAAGCTCTGGTACAAAATTGCCTGAAGGCGTTACTTTGATCTCCGTTTTCTAAGTGATGAGTTTCTTTTTCTGTGGTCAATTTTAAATTGATATAAGTTAAGATATATTAGTTGATGGAACTGTTTCAAATTTAATACAGTGTATTTTCAAACATATTACTTTAATTTGTCCTTAGATATTAGTATTATATATGTTTTTTACTATTTAAAAAAAATAGTTTGGCCAGTAAATGAAAAGATTTTTTTCCAAATATTAAATTTTTTGTTGTTGCAAATAACAAATATTTGTAAAGACAGTTTGTTAAACATATTTTGTTGTTTATAAAAAGGCAAAAATATAGATTTCAGAAAATATTTTGTTGACTTAATATAACTTTAAAAATAAGAAAGCTCCCTTTTTTGTATTTTTTAATTTTTAGAAAGAAAAATTATATATTTTAAAATATTTGATTATGTGGTTATCTTAATATGCTTTGCATACATATGTAGAATTTTTTTAATGATATCTGCGAAATTAAAGAAAAAGTAAAATGTGCTAAACTTCTTAACCAATATTTATAAACGTTGATTTTTTGACATGATGTTACAGTGGACCCACCATAAGACTTTTCCATGATTTAGGGACCCCTTCGTTACAACACCATTTAGTTATAACGACCATTTTTTAAGAGTCTTGCGAGAGGTCGTTATACGAAGGGTTCAATATACCTAACTTTACAATTTGTAACACACCCTAAAAGTCTGTTCAAATTTATACTCTTGACTGCATACCCATTAAAATATCGAAATTTCATTGCATGATAAAAAAAATCCACGAATCTGACCATAAAATGTTTCTCCCATTCAACATCAACATCCATTCAGCATATCGAACTCCCATAGCCCACCCGTTTCCAAATCTCCTATTTATGTAAATATTTTACGACTGATAACTGCACGTAGCTTTCAACGGGGGTTTTGGAAAGGGGGGGGGGGAGTGCGTTTATGAACAGATTCCACCTATCAAATGCTATAAAGTTTGTAATGAAGCCGTTTAAAAGCCATTTCAGAAACAGGGGACAATCTTGAGACGGTTTCGTGAGGAAAGCTTTAAACAGTTGACGAAATTTGAAGATGAATGGGAGAAGGGGGAAAAGATGAGCAGAGATTTTGAAATGATGTTGTAAAAATGGGTGTTTTTTTATTAGTATGTCTTTTTTTAAAAAAAAAATATTCAAAGAAATAGGGATGTCTTTTTTGATAAAATTGATGAATAGAGATTGCTTTCTAATTTAAAGACTTTTACTTCTAGTTATTAATCTGTTAGAATCAGTTTTGAATATTTTTCCTATATTTCTGATTATATTTCTTTTTAGTTTTTGAATATTTTTTAAATAATAAAAATAATAATAAACTTACAATTTGTACAACGTTTAAATAGTTTCTTAAATTAAAAATCGGAGCTTTTCGAATTAAAGTATTACGACATACGTAAGTTTAGTACATTTTTTAACATTTAACAACTATTAATTTGAATCAATGTGATGAACTCTCATTTCCCATATGACTCCATGACAGTTTCAATTTAAGTAATTACTAGTGTTTTGCGTTTATTATTAACCTTGCACCGCTAAAACTCCGAGAACCCACAATAAGCGCGTCCAACAAAAAAACAACTTATGACTATTTTAATTTCTTATATTTTTTAATTATACTTGTTTTAAAAAAATATATACAAAAACAGATATATCTTTTAATTCTTAATATTCTAAATATTTTACCCTAGAAAATCAATACTACATTAGCAAAATTATTCAAATGTGATAGTTTTTTTTAAAAATTTTTAGTTACAATTCCCTTTAAGTTGTTAATAAATATAAGTGATATTGTTGTTATAATTTTAATACAATATGAGATAGTTTGCTATTAATTTGGTAAAGATAGATTACATAAGAGATAATATATATTTTAATTTTTTGATCGTTCTGGAAAATTTAAAATGAAGTTGTGTTTAATATACGATAAAATCGTCTATTGGACATATGTTTTGCCCAATTTGAGCTTTTTTGTATGTTCTACGTCTAAATAAAAATACTCTTTATTACATAATTTTGAATTTTTCTGTTGAGAAATTAATTAAAAAAAATATTTACACATTTATAATAACAATTTTTATAATCTGAACAATCAGATTATAGTTTTAAGTGAATATAACAGAATATGTCATATCATGTCCAATTTCCTGAATTAAAACAATACTTTCATCAAAGTTTAACAAATAAATTCATTCTTAACAATGTCAATGAAAACAAAGTTTATTTTAATAAAGTAAATCATTGTGTTTTTTAAAACAATGCTTTATAATTTCACTAAGAAAATTAATATTATGGAGAAAATCTATTTGAGGTTAATCGTAATTTATCTTTGATGTGATAACAGTTAAAGTGATATTACTGTTTTATAAAAAGTGCAAAAACTGATTTATTTGCTTATATAATTGAGTTTGATATACTAATGTCGGTCCGGAAACTCGTAGGAAGGCTTTTTCGAAAAGTGTGAGTATATATTTCGAATATATTAAATGTATTCTAGTTATTGATGTTTGTTAATAGATATCGTCTGACTTCCAAAGTACAACTATGAGTCAACAAAAGTTTAGATTTAGATTTAAATATATATTTAAATATATATACGAAATTTTATTATGACAATTATCATCAGACTACATATATTTTCTGTAATATCACAATTTGCATTAGTATGTTTTCAATATTACTAAATATAGTTATTTCAGGTGCCAAAATAAAACCTACAATTTTAGGGTATCACTGGTGGTAAAAAAATCACCAAGGGGCACATTTTATTCCATATATTTGTCATATGTGCAAAAGCAGGTGTTGATTTCATTTAATTTGTTACGTTTAGATTTAACAGTAGCATATTTCTTGTTTTGCAGCTCTTAACGCTCCTACAGTCCAAAGTAAGACATTTAATTTCTTTGATTCAAGTGCAGTTATTAACCGAATGCGCGTCAACCAAAACTGCAAAATAAAACTGCCAGAAATTTTAAATTAAAACCGCGCGCCAAGTCGAGAGGTTATTAATTCGACTGTTATGTTTTATTTTTATTTTTATGTATGTTCGCGCATGATTTCGGTTCTAATTCAGATATTTTCACAAATTTTTACTGTAATACATGTTTAAATAATTTAAATTTGCCAATAAAATGCAAAAAACAAATATTTTTTTAAACCTTTTTAAGGACATTTAGATACGTTTGTTTTGAATAGGTAGATATAAATATTGAATTTATTAATACATTTTTTCCAAAGCAAAATCCCAAAACTGTAAAAATTATCTTTTCCTTTATGAAAATACACAAATGTTGATAAAATTAACTTTTTTTTTTTTAAATGTATTTCAGCCATAAAACAAATAAATGGACTTCAATCTATGGCAAAAAAAATGGCGCGAATTACCACATGTTTTCTTTATTTCCCATTAAACTTCAAGTACTAGAAAATTATTAATCAGACTTTCAAAGTAAAGTAACAACCTTTTATCACAACCTTTATTTCGGAAACTAATAGAACAATTTTACATAATTCGGTATTTGAATGTTTCTTTTTAAAATACAAATACAACGTTAAAATACGCAATAAAAATCCATCGAATCTGGACATGTTTCGGGAGATACCGTATATACTCGCGTATAAGCCGATCCGCGTATAAGCCGACCCCCTAATTGTAGGCCGATTTTTTGTCCAAAATCGGAAACTCGCGTATAAGCCGAGTTGTATTTTCGTTCATGAAAAATTCCGATTAAAATCGGCAAATTCTCGACAAAAGAGTGAAATTTTAATTAGAAAAATAAATATTTAAGCCTAGAAATTAAAAGTTTAAAGAAAGTGGCTGGAGAAATGGTCTTCCTCGAAGTTCGTGACGATTCATCGGGCTTAAAAGTATGTTCCACTCGCGATGTTCTGGTGTCTTTCTATCGGACTTCTTACATTAAATCTCCCTTATTATCAAATAAAATATTTTAAACCACAAACTTAAATACCAAAATGTGCAATTTCTAATCATTAACATCGTTTTGTAAAGATTTAAAAACTTAGTAATTTCAACTTCTCTCCTTTTCTCATTTTAGGCAAATTATATTAGAAATTTTAATGACCCGCGTATAAGCCGACCCCCCTACTTTTTTGATGAAAATTTTGACTTAAATTTCTCGGCTTATACGCGAGTATATACGGTACATCTCCTTTCATCAGCAGAAAATGAAAAGTCTGTGTGCATTAGAATATTAATAAACCCAGAATTGAAAGTGTTGCCAAAGTCGGTTTTCTTTGGCAACACTTTCATTTCAGGGTTTATTTATATTCTAATGCACACAGACTTTTCATTTTCTGCGCTGATGAAGGGAGATGTATCTCCCGAAACATGTCCAGATTCGATGGATTTTTATTGCGTATTTTAACGTTGTATTTGTATTTTAAAATTCTTAACGCAATGTTGTATAAGACGAGTTTTTATCTTATTTGAATGTTCCCTTCAATTAATTCAGTTGGTGTGAACACTACAATCAAATAAGCTAGTGAACATGGTTTATAAAAATTTTCATCCATATATAACTAGAAAAGTAATATTCAATATTTACTAAATGCAATCGAAAAAAAATCCTCAAATATTTCCATAGCAATTTTGAAATCTTTCACTTCATTCTCAAGCAATACTTAAAAAGAAGCTCAAAGATTTGCTGACACCCACTTTTTCGAATGTACGATTTGAACGCTAAACTCTTGCTTTAATATATGCGGAATAAACATGCAATTTTTTTTTCACATTACTAGGATTTGTGGAAAAACGAAAATATATTTTCCTAAACGCATTGACTCATGAACTTGCGAAGAAAAAATATGTTGTACTAGCTGAACTGCCTGCATTGACCGGAAACAAACTGTTGCCTCCGAATTATATTGTATATTTATATAAAATATAAACCAACAGGCACTCTTCTTTATATATAAAGCTTTACACAAACTGTTCGCCAATTTTTTTCACCGTGCGCAATATGGCGGTTTCTCAAAGAAATCATTCTTCTAATTGGCGATGGGGGTGGTTTTTCAAACAAAATCTCATGTAAACAATGACCTTCCACTTCTTTTATAGGCCAAGTGCGCAAAATGATATTAATTTTAACATCTTGACAATAATTTTGTCCCTTTGAAGATTTAATTTTACATATATGGCCATATTTTAGTTCAGTTATTGACATTTTTCAATTTGCGAAAATTGTATTAATTTGGCAGCATTATTTATTCATTTGGCGACATTTTTACTCATTTGGCGAATATAACAATAATTTTTTTTTTAAATTTTGGACAAACCCGTTTTGAATGTTTGCACCTGATATATCAACCAATAACTGGCACACCAACATTAACTTATTTTGAAATAGAAAATCACATAAATACAATTATAGATTCTTATAGGACTCTCCAGACGTGTAGATACACTTGAGGTCCTACATCAAAACATTGAATAGAAATTTATAATTTTATTATTTTATTTTATAAAGAATAATAAACAGTAATACATAGTTTTTAAAGTACTTTGTAAAGACTCTTTATAACATCTAACAGAAATAAAGAAGAATAATTATATTAAAGGTACTTATTAAAATGCTTATATTAAATTATACTTATTTTTCCTTTACAGCCATGGTCCCACAACGAGGAGCGGCTCATCTAAAGAATGGAGATGAGGGATGGAATGACGTCAGCAACTGACTTGGACCAGACATCGGACTGGCACAGTGCATTAGGGCTTTTGGCGACAGCACTCTAAACCAAACGCACAGCTCTATTTCTATCTCTTGGGTCTGTGTGGAAATGAAATAGAAATTTAATACCAGTTTTTACTTTTGTGTTTAATATATCATCAACTCGTGGTGTATTTACAAACACATGTATAATAAATGTATATTTCTAAAACATTTAATGTAATTTATATAGCAATTATTTTAGAAATGTGTTTTTCCAAATGCGATATATTTCAATATATATGAAACATATTTTTAAAGAAAAAATTGATCGAACTCTAGTGGTAAAAGTACGGACATTTAAAGAGCAAAATATGAATTAAAATTTTAATTTGTTGTGATTTTTGACCAAAAATTTTATTTTTCTGAAATAGACAATTCACCTAGACCTAATGTGAGGAAACGTACATCTTAAAATGGAGCGGGAAGTTATATATGAACAAATTATCATACCAGAATTTTCAACAAAAAGTCATAACCGTACAAGGGGGTCTTCAAAGTAAATCGCGAAACAGAGTTAAAACTGTTTAAAATATAATTCGTTCGTAAATGTTATTACAGGAACAAGGCAACTTAAAAAATGTGCATCAATTTATCAGAAATCCAAAAAAGGTTCCACCTACTTGAGTTTAACGTTACACGCTATTTCCCCCCCAACAATTTACGACATTTCACTACGGCCCATTTAAACTTTGTTACCAGACTACCTTCAATGAATTCAAGAGAAACATTTTGTAAAGTAAAGGCAACTCAAACTCTTTTTTAAAATAATTCGGTTTTTGGTTTGGTTTGGTTAAAAACGTGCACTGGAGCTGCACAGTGGGCTATCGGCGACGGTGCGGGGTCTATCTCGAAGGAAAGACCCGGGATCGATAGCCTCGTATTTTTGAACCATGGTCAGATGGCGACTAAAAGCTACGAAATTCCAGGTCGTTGGATTTCTTTTGGCGTGAAACGTCTTTATGGTCAATTACATAGTTTCGGGATATAATCACTATATAACGCTTTTACGGGTATCCATTCCGATACTACAACTGTGTGATAAATATCACAATGGATATACATTTCTTCTGGTTCGATAGGAAATTAGGCGCCAAGGTTAGTTGACTTTTTAACATTGCAATAAAGTTGTACAGTGGGCTAGTGGCGACGGTTAGATTGGTTGGATGATTGAATTAGCGCCGCATTAGAGCTGCACAATGGGTTATTGATAACGGTTCAGAGTCTATCTCGAAGAGAAGACACGGAAACACTGTATTGGTTTTTTTTATTCCAAAGTCATATGACAAACACAACTTCTCAGCTGCCAAAACGCAACCCCAAAGGCTTGTCGGGACATTGAACCACGACAGATTTAACGTGCACCAGTTCAGTATACACGACAGTGGTGTATCTATCTCAAAGGAAAGACCTGAGAACACTGCTTCGTAATGTTGTACCAATGCCAAATAACGAGTACAACACTTAAACTGGCACTCCACGCATTTAGATGAGGGGTTGGTGTTGCAATCTTGATTGTATGCAGTGAACTTTTAAGCAGAGGGTTTACAGTTTAATTCCTCGTCGTCCATAAAAAATACATATGCCGTGTGTAAGAGACTAGTATTTATTAAATCTGTTGTTATCTAAATATTTTCAGATTGGGTTTTGTCCTCACCATCTGACCAGGGTTCAAAGTTATGAGGCAGTGTTCCCTGGTCCTTTCTTTGCGGTAGATCCTGAACCTTCGCCAATAGCCCATTATGTAACATCCCTCCCGTGATTGCTCTCTGCCCCGAGCCGATGAATGGAGCCTGGCATCAACTATGCCTGGAGAAAGGCCATGCAGCCTGCAGCAGGAGATGCCGCCTGTTCCCGAAATCCACCAAACTGCCTTCGACCAAACAGCGAGCTGCTAAACGTCAGGCCTTTAATGTTAAAACTGTTAGGAAATGCCCAAACCATTCTACTGCCCCTGTTCCTAAGCGAAGTTCTACTTCATTAATTCCTCGCCCAAACCTGTTAAATTCCCTTGCCACTTCCAGGCACCTCAATGAGGCTGCCCCTACGCTGGAACTAATAAAGGAATTAGCTCCAATCTTTTCCGGAGTCGGAGGTATCAAAGGCCTGATCCTTCGGCTTCGCAAACAAAAATCACCGCTTGAAAAGCTTCAAGTTTTCTTTGACTACTTTGCGGAAAAAGTCCCCAGCGAAGAGTCCCCGCTCACCGGCCAAAAGGGAGCCTGCTCTGCTTAGGCCCTGCCCACCTGCCTGCGTCCGGATCTGTTTCAGAATCTGAGAGTGTGCCATCTTCATTTCATCATATGCTGCCGTGAGCAAAAGTTATGCCCGTAAGAATTGCTATACTGGAGGCGAAGGCCACTACGTGGCCATGTCCTTCGACAACATCTTTAAACAACTCAAGTCAAGCCCATTATGTAGTCCTAGTGCTACGTGGATTCAAACAACCAATCATTATATTTAGAACAATAAGTTGCATTGAATCAAAACTGATCGTTGTAAACTGTCTGAAATGAAAAAAAAATCTGATTTGTTAAATTAAAATAACTTTCAGTGTTCCCAAGAAAATTCCATCTGACTATGATTCAAGGTTTGGTTTGGTTTTGTTAATTAACGTCGTACTAGAGCTGTGGGCTATTGGCGACGGTTCGGGGCCTATCTCGAAAGAAAGACCCGGGAACGATGCCTCGTATTTTCGAACCACGGTCAGATGACGAGGACAACACTTGAACTGGCACCCAACGCCTTCAATAGACGTCGGGACTTTGGACCCCGATCAAATTTATCGTGCACCAGTCCCGTATACACGCCGTTAATTTTTTGTGGATGTTTTGGACGACATTCTAGTATTTTGGTAGTGAAGTTGGCAATCCTCCGATCGCAATATCAATACTTTTTACTATTCTTTAGTCTAGTCTGCGCAAAAGTTCGAACCGGGGACCCTTTGGATTCCCTGCTGACGCCTTAATCCACTCGGCCACGGAGGCCTCGAGTTATGCTAGGACTAGGATTCTTAGTTAGAGGATTACAAGTTCGAACCCGACTAATGGACTTGACAAAGAAAATTAAAATAAAATATAGTGATTTTGCAATTGGAGGGATGCCAGTTTCGTTACTAAAACGAGAAAGTCGTTCAGAGCACCCAAAGAAATATACTGGCGTGTATACTAGGTTGGTTTGGTTTGTTTAATTAACGCCGCACTAGAGCTGCACAGTGGGCTATTGACGACGGTTCGGAACCTATCTCGAAGGAAAGACCCGGGAACGATGCCGCGTATTTTTGAACCATGGTCAGACGACGAGGAAAACACCTGAGCTGGCACCCGACGCAGCCTCAATAGGCGTCAGGACATTGGACCCCGATCAGATTTATCGTGCACCAGTCCCGTATACACGCCAGTATAATTTGTTGGATATTCTGGACGACTTTCTAGTATTTTTGCCCACTGTGCAGCTCTAGTGCGATGTTTATTAACCAAACCCGATGCTTTCTCTTGGGATCTACTGCCACCTTAATTTAATCGAACCTTGCCATAATTTTCTTGGCGCGGAAGGGCGAATATTCAACTGAACAGAAGCCAACCAACAATGTCTTCGTTGTTACAGAATTATGGATTTTTAAATATTTTTATATAGAGTTTAAATTCTTGGTTTGAAATATGTTTTTTCGCAAACATCCTTCCGGAACAGGAACAACTAATCTAATATGGCTGCTTGAATATCACACAAATTTAAATCTTTTTTTACTACGGAAATTCAACATTCCAAATATTTACATAAAAAGCGATATACTATTGCCCGAACAAAATTTGGGAAATCCTATGTATTGATACTGTCGGCAAACACGAATGGCGCCAAGCTAAATAGAACCAGTCATTTTTTTCAATGTGAGCAATGATCCTTGCTAAGGTTTCTTTTATAAGAAGACGATAATATAAATCTCTTTAATAGGATAGACTGCCAAGGCTCTACATAAAAAACTATTGGCGTGTTGCTATGACCGTAAATTACGATCATAAAGTAATTTGATTTCGTTTGACTTTTTATGGTATGTCTTTATCTTGTTATTGAAGTTTTCTGTAGATTTTATTACATATATTTGTGGTAGAAATGTACTTAAACAACTTTAAAATGTGTTTGGTTCTGTGTTGTTTCTAAATACTTTCATTTTAATGTAGATATCAAATAATATTACTTTAATTTTAATGTTGATATCAAATAATATTACTTTAATTTTAACGCATATATCAAATAATATTTTATTCCAACTAGAATCTAATTCTTACACTTTTTAATTTATTTTGAAATACTTTTTTTTTTATTAATATCGCTGGTTATTTTTTAATAATAAATTTTCAAAAAAATTAACTATTGAGTTCTAGTAAAGAATGATAATATAAGGCCTCTGTCGGATTATATAGCAACTATAAGATATAGGTTCTTTTCGTTTATACGGCCTCGTATGCCAACGAGCGAAAATGCGCCAAAGTTGTTTACCTTAGGGATTACCATACACAAGAGATCGCGTTTCAGTTGATTGTATGATTGAGTGCACTGAGCTAAATAAAAACGGGAGAGTAAACTGAACGTGCCTTTTTCAGTGTCATTGCTCAAAATAGTTAAAACACAATTTCTTTGGAGTTGATTTTGGTATGGGTAATTAGCGTTTCACTAGAGCTGCATAGTGGGCTATTGGCCCCGGTTCGGGGCCTATATCGAAGGAAAAACCCGGAAACGGGTGCCTCGTATTACATATTTACTTTTTTATTTTCTTCCTCCGACAAGTTTGTTTGGATTACGTGCATTGGATGCGTGCGCATTTTCCTTCGCGATCTGACAGTAAACGTCAATTGCCTTACGATTGTTGATTGGTTAGAATATATAAGTGTTTAACGAACTCTGATTGGTTGCACGACTATGCGAGCTATTTAATAGTTACAAATATTTAAATTCGGATATTTGTAAATTATGGGTTTGGTTCAAACGATTTTAAATTGGGTTTGATGAATATTTTTTATAATTTTGGAAACATGTTTGATTGTTAGGATAGCTATTAAAATAAATTTGTTTAGAATGCGCTTGAGAGTGTTGTCGAAATGCCCCAAACGACTGCCCGAAGGATTGCCTGTAAGCACCATGATCGACTGCCCAGAGGAGGTCATGGATGTAATCCTGAGTAGTCGGAGGCCGAAGGCCGGAGACCACAACTGCCCGGGACCATAAATCGACGTCAGGAGTCTGTGACTTTAGCGCGCGTTTCTCGCGTGCGCTTAAGAGTGGTGTCAAAATGCCCCCAACGAATGCCGTCAAGATTGCCAGCTCAGGTGATGTTCTCGCCATCTGACCGTGGTTCAAAAATACGAGACATTGTTCCCTTCGAGATAGGCGCCGAACTGCCGCCAACAGCCCAATGTGAAGCTCTAGTGCGATGTTAATTAACCAAACCAAAGCTTCGAGATGAATTCTAAACCGTCGACATTAGCCCATTGTGGAGCTCAAGTGCGACGTTATTTTATTCAATCGAGCAGACCTTAAAGAAATCCTTCGGAAATAATTTTGAACCGTCACCGCTAGCCCATTACGCAGTGAACGTCATCCACCGTGGTTCGAAAATAAGACACAGCGTTTGAGTAATTAACCGTAATTGTGCATTTCTCCTTAAGTAACCATAAAGATCAGAAAAAAAGACGCATGCGCAACGCATCCGGTCGTTTGATGTTCACTTGAAAATACATCCAGATTCGCTGACGAGCGAAAGTCTTTACCTCGAACCGTAACTAATAGCCCATTGCACAGGTTAAGTGCGACTTATTGTCTATAATTTAGAATGTACTTTTTGACGTCATCTAATCGTAAATCATTTACGACTGTTTTTAACATTTTATTTTGTGAGTGGCAACAATAAAATTGTAAATAATCAATACGGCGACAAACTTTCGCTTGGCGACTATTTGAGGCCGTTCAGAAGAGAAGTACCAAGATATATAACAATAATGAAACATTCCTGAAATTCAAAGGTGTATTTGAACCACTAAATATTTCCAACATATAGTGTAACTAGTTACGCTTTTTGTGTTGCAGTGTGTCTATTAGTTTATCCAAAAGATAATAAGTAAAATCGTTTGCAATAATGCTGCTTTGGTTGGTTAATTGAATATTTTAACTTCTATATAATGTTACTCAATATGCTGAAAGAATACATGGATACCTTCTACAGTACTTTTGAAAAACACGATTAGATGAAGAAGACAGCCCCAGATTTGTCCTCCTTCTCTTCACCATGACCACTGTGAGGACATTTAAGCCTCTATATAGTTAACGTACACCAACTATCTCCAGAAAACTATCGTACAGAAAGTGATTAAGAAATTTGAATATGTATACTCTGGAAGAGAGAAGGGTTAGGGGAGATTTGATTCAACTATTCAAATTTATCAAACAAGGAGATGTGGAGGGTTTAGATTTTAATATGAGTGACAGAACGAGAGGTCATGGGTTTAAGTTAAACAAATCCCATTTTAATCGGGAAGGGAGAAAACACTATTTCTATAATAGGGTAATAGACAAATGGAACAACTTGCCAGTGAATATTGTTAATTGTAAAGGAGTAACGGATTTTAAGAAGAAGTTAGATATGCATTGGGGCAGCGTTTCTCAACCTTTCAGTATTCGCGGCCCAGTTTTCAATCATAATTTTCATCGCGCCCCCCGCTTACAATAAAATGTATACAACAATAATGTATATTGAGTATTTTGAATTATGTTTTTAAATTATTTTTAACTAACTGCCAAAACAAGAGTAAAAGCGAGCCAACGTTGGCGAGAAACCACATCTGGCATTTTGCCAAGCGGGCGGTGAACAGATGAAGCGAATGAAAGCAGGGGAAATTTAAATATTATATTTGAAATGAAAGCCAAACAGGGAGATAACGTTAAAAGAATATGAAAGTAGAAAAATTCGTTAATGAAAGTTAACCTAGACGGGGTGAGCTAAATTTAGAAACTGGGAATATTTTTTTTCGAATAATAAAAGAAATAAAACAGAAGCATGACTAAACAAAAGAGAAAAAAAATAAGTAATGTTTGTGGAAGGAAATCCACACGACCGATAAGTCTCGAGCATGCGCAGAGCAAATGTTTTCTCATAGGAAGAAGAAAAATGTTCGGTAACACAAGTTTCAATTCCAACCAGTCTCATTCGAGTCGATCCTTCTATCGCTATCGAAATCGAATCTATCGTGAATGTGTATGTTATATATGTTTTCGTGTTAATTGCAATTCACCATATTCAATATTCACGGCAGCAGATTTATGCAGACTCATGAATAAATTTTTAAGCGGAACTAAGAGAGCATAAGGCGATAGTCAAGCATCAACAAGTACACAGACGAGCGTGGTTCCGAAAATAAACTCAAAAAAATATTCTCAAGAATACTTAAATTTTGGGTTTACCAGTACTGAAGTAAATGAAGGAGAAAGTCCCCTGTGTATCATTTGCTCAAAAATATTGGCCGCAGACAGCATGAAACCTAATAAACTTAAACGACATTTGGAAACGCTTCATAGTGAGTACGTCAACAAACCCAGAGAATTCTTCGAATTAAAATTAAAATCATATAAAAAACAAAAATCATTTTTTAAAGAAACTTTGTCTGTGAATAAAAAAGCTTTAATTGCATCTTACAAAATTTCATATAAAATAGCCAGATGTAAAAAACTTCACACCATTGGTGAAGAGCTTATTTTGCCAGCAGCAGTTGAGATTGTAGAAACTATGTTTGAAGATAATTTTTCAAAACAATTGCAGTCCATACCTCTTTCAAATTGTTGGTCGTCGAATTGGTGATATAGCTGAAGATGTACAGTGTCAGTTTTTCTCGAAGTTGCGTGACAAATTGTTTTCAATACAGCTTGATGAAGCAACAGATAGTAATAAAGATGCTCATTTAATTGCCTATGTTCGATTTTGTGATAATATGTCAGTAGTAGAAGAACTACTTTTCTGTAAACCAATAGAACTCAAAACAACAGCGCTACTATTATTTGCTATTTTAAATGATTTTTTGAACGAGGCAAACATAGAATGGAAAAATTGTGTCGGAATATGCACAGATGGTGCTCGTTCAATGTCCGGAAGATTCCAAAGTATACAAGCACTTGTAAAACAAAAATCGAATCAGTGCGTCTGGACACATTGCATGATCCGCTGAGAAGCTTTGGCTTCGAAACAAATGAGTCCTGGTCTGAATATTATGTTAACTACGGTTATAACCGTATTAAATTATATTAAAATGAGACCCTTGAAATCGAGAATTTTTACCGCACTTTGTAAAGAAATGGGTTCAGTACTTTCAGCGTTACCATTTTATTGCGAGGCAAGATGGTTATCACGTGGGAAATTTTTGCAACGTGTTTATGAATTAAGAGAAGAAATCGCCATTTTCCTAGAAGAAGAAAACAGACCGGAAGCCGAGATTTTTCGCGATGATTTATTTGTGATGAAATTGAGCTACTTGGTCGACATATTCGAGAAATTAAATAACTTGAATCTTCAACTCCAAGGAGCAAATACACATATGTTGAATACGAGTGATAAAGTTAATTATTTTTGAAGAAAATTGGAATTGTGGAGCAAAAATTTAAAGCAAAAAAACCTAACAGTGTTTGCAAATGTGGATGATTGTACTAAAACTTACAAGGCTGAAGAAGAATATGTAAAATTTGTTTTTGTAACCATTGAAAATCATTTAGCCATGCTGGAAAAGAATTTTAAAAAGTATTTTCTTGCTGACGACAAACTGATAGCAAGTTACGAGTGGGTTAGGGATCCATTTCATAAGACTCCCGAAGGACTCTCAATTGATGAGGAAGAAAAATTCATAGACTTCACGACAAGTGGCGAAACCAAAAGACAATTTAGTAATAAATTACTATTTGAATTTTAGGCAGGAGTAGAGGATGATTTTTCTGCACTAAAAACAAGGGCATTTTTCATTCTATTACCATTTTCAACATCCTACCTTTGTGAAAATGGATTTTCTACTGTGGCTTCTTTGAAGACAAAATATAGATCTCGGCTAAATATAGAAACAGAACTGAGAGTGGCTATTTCTAATACTAAGCCTTCCTTCGAAAAACTTTGCTCTGCGAGACAGGCCCAAGGAAGTCACTTATAATTATTAAATTTGTTTTTAATTTAGTATATTTTGATTAGGTAAGTTCTGATTTAGTAAGTTGTTTTCCTTTATTTGTTAAATATGCCGAAATGTATTTTGTTTTCTATGTGTATGTGTGCTTTCCTTTCAGTCAGTTAATCAATTTTTTTAAATAATATTTTCACTTGGATATTCTCGCGCCTCCCCTCTAGCGTGCTCGCGCCCCCCTTGGGGGGTGCGCCCCACAGGTTGAGAATCGCTGCATTGGGGGATAGTTAAGAGGTACTAGATGGGCCAACCTTGTTGGGCCTTGAGCCTGTTGTTGGTCGTCAATATTTGTATTTGTATTTGTAAATTTAACAAGAAAGTAGTAACTGACTCTTTTTTAGAAACCTGAGATCACATGCAAAAACTGTTAAAAACGAGATTGAGATTTAACCTTAAAAATATTTTTTCATTTTCCTATTATCCAGATAAAGTAATAGAAAACAAACCTTCTTTCGTCTTCCGTATACTGTTAGAAATAGATATTTGAAAATAAATAAAATGGACTCATTTTCAATTACATTCAATGCGTATCTGAGTATATGAGTTTCAATTTCTAAAAAGACATCTACTCAAAAATGAATAAATGTATGCCTATATAGACTGCTTTGTCTCATTTTATTAACTTGTCATTGATATATAATACAACACAAATCGTTTTCAATTAATTCACATTTACAACCAAGCCACCGGGAATCGAACCCAGATTTTCAGCACAGCAGTCCTTTACACTACCAGGGCGGCACCACAGTCAAGTGCTATATCCTTAATACTATCAGGGTGGAATTATGAAGTGACAAAATTAAGAAATGTTTAAAAAAGGCGTGCCAAAAGAATGGGATGTAAGATAATTGAGTTGTAATAACTCAATTTCTATTTAATCAATTGTAATCAAATAAAGTGGAGAACTTTCTTCTGGAGTACTTTGTTAAGTTTGTCAAGTTTGATTTTGCTTGAACAAAAGCTGATTTTAGCGATAATTAATGAGATTGCTTCTTTTTTGAGAAAATACGGTTACTTGCATTTTGGTATGTCATCTGATCATTTACGTTGCACTTATACTTAAAGAAAAACGAATAGGTTCATACTATAAGTTTTATGTAACTTTTTCTTATAGTGTATTCCAATATATAAAATAATGTCACTGAAAATTTAAAAACATTTGGAACCAAGGTCTGTCTAATATGAAGTCGAAGAATATGTTTCCAATAACAGGAAAAAAGGTGATTTAAAGTCTTTCGAAGGGGAATCTTCTTGAGAATCTGAGTTGGCATTTTTCTCTCTGCTTCACAAAAATGTATTTTTCTCCTCTCGTTATACTTGAACTCAAGGTAATATTTCGAAATGTTCCAGGCACATTTCTTTTATGCTTAGAATCTTGAAGCTTTTTTAAAAAAAATTCTACATTCTTATAGAAAATGATTTTCGCATGTTTCATATATGAAAGTTGAATAATAATTTTCATATTATGAATATTGTTTGGAATTTGCTGTATTTTCCCAAATGTTTTAATCAAAATCTAAATAAGTCAAAAAAAAAATTACAAAAGAATTTTTTTTATTGCTTTACACATGCAAAATTTGCGTTTGGTGTGTAATACAGTGTCAAAAATACTACACAATAAAACATATTCACATAAAGAAAAGCATGCATGAAAGCATGAAACGTTTGAAATATTTAAATTTATTATATGTTTTTTAAATTAAATTAAAAAGATTTTATTATGTTCAAAATGAAATTTTCATCCCACACTGAATGAACATTATAAATACATGGTAACAATTTCAGAGAGTTAGCATGAAAACTAAAAAAAAGTTTTTGCTAGTCCACAATACCCTCAACACATTTATTTACTCAACTCTTCCATTTTGACCCTAAATAATTCCCTTTACTTCTCTATACTTTCCAAATATGAATAGAAAATAAAAGTTTCTTCTCTCTTCCAAGATCTATAACCCCTTCCCTGGAAATCTAATAAACTTCCAAACCCCCCTCTAATCAGAAGATGAACAATCTGTTTCCGATCATAGGCAAAAGGGGTGATTTAAAGTCTTCCAAGGGGGAATCCTGCTGACAATCATCGGGGAAACCCCCCCTCTGTGTGATTTATGACAATTAATAAGATTTCCAGGGGGGGGGGGGCACCAGGGCAGGGAACGTTAACCGTTATTAAGATGTCTGAATTGCGGGACTTAATGGCGCCCTTAGTATTCAACGAGCAGGATCATAAAGACGTATTGGAAAAGAGGGTTGGGGCACAGAACCGCTGCTTTTGTGTAAAAAGTTTTTGGATTTTGTGATGTTTGCGCTTTCTATTAAATGCTAAATGGAGCCCCAGTTGCTCAGTTGGTAAGGCGTTCAGCTACTAATCAGAGGATTGGTGGTTCGAATCCGTGAAATGGACTTGACAGAGAAAAGTAAAAAAGTAGTGATCTTGCGATCGGAGGGTTGCCAGCTTCGCTACAAACATACTAGAAAGTCGTCCAGAATATCCAACAAATTATACTGGCGAGTATACGGGACTGGTGCACGATAAATCTGATCGGGGTCCAAAGTCCCGACGTCTATTGAAGGCGTTGGGTGCCAGTTCAGGTGTTTCCTCGTCATCTGACCATGGTTCTAAAATAACGAGGTGCATGTATGAATGTGTGTGTGAATGTGCATGTGTTCCCGGGTCTTTCCTTCGAGATTGACCCCGAAACGTCGCCAATAGCCCACTGTGCAGCTCTAGTGCGACGTTAACTTACAAAACCAAACCAAAACCAAACTAAATGCTAAATGGGGTCTCTCTATTTTTTTAATAAAAGTTAACACCGATTCGGACATTGTATATTGTTCGCATAATCATAAAGATGCATAATTAAAGTATAGGGTTACATATTGTTGGGAGAGCAGTTACGTTAAGCAGCATTGGCATAACAAAATATTATTTTTGCCCAACGACTTATATTTGAAATAGTAACTTTAGTAGCAACAAAGTATTTCAAGTATAGCAAAAATAAAGGTTGGTTTATTATGTGCAGTTACACAGCTAAACAATCACCGTCACCCAACAACCCAGCAAAAAAAGTCAGCATAAAACCTTCATCAACATTTTGAAATTGAAGGTTTTATGCAGGAAAACTGCAGGTTTTTTGAAGATCTATAAAATTAAAGGTTTTTGTTTCAATGTCCTTCATAAAAACTGCAAAAAACCTTCATAAAAGCCTGCAAAAAACCTTCAATTTTTAATCATGAAGGGAAAATGTAGATATTTTAAAGGTTTTATGCAGGAAAATTAAAAACTTCAAAAAAAAACTGCAGTTTTTTGTTTCAATATCCTTTAAAAAACCTTCCATTTGACAATTTTGATGAAGGTTTCATGCTGACTTTTTTTGCTGGGAATTTATGACAACCCTGTAAATCGATGGCTAAATGTACATAAATTACCCAATTTGTAAAAAATGTTGTATTCACATACACAATTTTATAAAAAACACTGCACACGCTTTTTGTTTACAAATGTCTCTTTGGGATACCTGAACTAGTTGATGATGTGTACGATTTTGTTGGAGTTTGGCAGGGAACGCATCTTTCTAACAGTACTGTAGAAACAATCTTTTGATAGAGTGACATTATTTGCTTAGATGTACCCCGTTTTTACATTCAGATTATGACTATCTCTATCAACATTTGATAAGGAGCGAAAAAAACCTTTATAATATTAATAATATTTATGCTGTCGTTTAGAAACTTTGGGAAAACGTACTAGAATGTTCATGCATTATTTTAAACTAATACTTTTTTTGACATTTTCACCGATGATATTGGGGTACCGAGTCCCCTTAAATAAGTAAAGGGTGGTTACACATCGTTGAGAGACGGTCATTGTTTGGCTGTATTACGTTAAGATGTATTGACATAATCAAATATTGTTTTTGCACAACGACTTCGGTTATATTTTTAACATCAGCTTTAGTAGCAAAAAAGTAGTTCAAGTATAGTAAAAAGAAGGGTTTATTATGTGTAGTTAAACAGACAAACAATGACCTTCTGCTAACAATTTATGAACACCTAGTATCTCGATATCTAAGTGTACATGAATCGCCTCATTCCAAAACGTCTCCCGTCCCCTTTGAAGATCAAGACCTTTTAAAAATAATTTTTTTTTCGTATTAAATTTCATTTTTACAGCTGGAATTAAGCAAAATGTGTTGTTTATTGTGTAAAATAACGTACTTTGTTTAATTCCAGGTGTGGAAATAAAATTTAAAACGAATAAAATGTGACTCAAAAATTATGGAGCTTATTCTTAAATGTAGTCAAGAGACGTTTTGGCATTGGGAGACTCAAATATGTGGTAAGAGACAATTGATTGATTCTCCAGGCCATCTATTAAAAAAAGTTAAGGCTTTATTATAAGGAATAAAAAACATTAATTATTATTTTTTTTTCAATTAAAATAATTGTGTTTCATTAATGATAATTAAGTTTAATATAGATTACAATTCTAGAAATCAAATGAACTCTTATTTTTAAAGTTCTAAAAAATGCACTTAAGGTAAGTGTACATATATACATATATATAAAAGACTTTAATGACTCCGAGGCGTTATTTATATTTCTGAATATACATTTTTTATAACGGTTGTGCAACTTTTTAATATTTTTCCGTAGGTTTAGAAATTTATATAAAAAGTAATAAATGAAAACACATAAATCATTTGTAATAATGTGTTTCTTGATTTGTTTAGTTTAATTCACATTGCATTAGACTACTCAATGGGATGAATGAAAAAACTCAAATGTTTGAACTACAATCCGATGACGTGGACAACATTTTAATTGGTACTCCACTCTCCAAATTTCTACACAACGCCCAATGTTTTATAGCAGTTTAGCAAGAGAAGTGTGGGGTGACTTAATTGTTTTAGTTTTAATGGTATTATCGCATTATTTTATTCTTAAGTAGTTTTTTGCTTTTTAACGAAACTTAAGGTTATGTGTATTCTTTGACTTATATGTCAGTTTTTATTGTTATTTAACACGAACATCAAGGGATGGAATTATACCCATTCAGAGATAGCATTACATATATCCGTTTAGAATATCATTTTTGAGATCTCACATAAGCAAATTAATTTTTTACTTATTGTATTATAAATATAGTTTTAGGATTTTATCAAAGTGAAACACTTTATTTATTTGAATAATTACAAAATTTACTTTATTTATTATAAAATAATCTTTCTATCTCTATTTGGTATTAAATACTGGTAATTTCAATAAACTTTTTCGTCTTGTTATATCGTATGTTGTCCTTTTTATATTCTATATATATACTAGGGGGCTCTGTCCCCTGTTCCGCTAACGCTCCGCCAACCCCCGAGGATTGATACGCAATCCTATTTTGTTTGCTTCGCAAAAAAAGCTGCCTTAGTTCTCAAATAGAGGAGAAAAGCAAAAATAAAACAAAAGTTTGATGCATTTCATCTTTACTTGCTGTGCAAACCAACTTTAATTATGCAAAAGATGTTATTTGGTTTCTATTAAAGGATTAAATGCATTGAACGGTAACCCTTGTCGTCTTTTCTGACAAAGCAGTATTCACAACGATAACAGATTCTTGGTGTAACTCTTGTCGATTTTTCTGAAATACTCTCAACGTTAACACATTTTTGGAGATAAAAGTTGCTTTCATCGCCAATCAAAGAACTCTACCTTCATCCTTCAGGGTTTCCGAAAAGGGTAACCAGCGAAAAATCAGGGTAACTGTTCAATGTATTTGACCGCCTAAATCAACGGTAGACATAAAAAATGTATCTGTTGGATTACCGGATGCTGATCGCTTCACACACCTTCCCTATTTACATACATGAATACTATTACAAATACATTTTAAAAAGATGTATATACAATTTTAGGTTAAAATGGAGCCAGTGCCCTTGACGAATTATCTGAATTTTTTCTATAATCGCTATGCTAACCGTACTGGTGACCCCCCCCCCAACAACTTACTATTTTTTGCGTATCTGATTACCATTTAGGCAACTCCACAGGGCAAGTTTTTAGATTTTTATAGTCAAGGAAGGTTAGTGTAGCGAATATCAGTAAATTTCAGAAAAAATTCCCAAGGGTTACCATTCTTTAAGTCGGTTTTCCTTTTTTTTTTTTTTTTTAAAGATTATTTTATTTTTCCCCTTTTAGTCTTTAATTTAGCAGGGGGCTTCGCCCCCTATTATTATTCACCAAGAAACTCAAGTAGCAACTTACGCTCAACAATGTACATTGTAAAACAATCCCTATCAATGCCAATAAATGCTGGTTAAACGAAATGTCATTGTTGTACAACTTCTGTTAAACAATGAAAATATTTTGAAATCGGATAATTTAAAAAAAAATCTGCAGTTAATCAACATTTCCGGATATATAGCAGCCTGATAACCGATTATTGTTTGCTGATTTTGCCCAAGTGGATTTTTCTCTATCCAACAACAAAAAAAATAAGAATGTTCGAAATCGGGCAATATTTTTTTTTCAAACGGTTTGGTTAATTGAGAATAGTTAAATGCCGGATATATTTTATTACCGGCGGAACATACTTTGAAAAATACGTAACAGTCGAATTGATAACCTCTCGACTTGGCAGTTTTAATTTAAATTTTCTGGCTGTTTTATTTTGGAATTTTGGTTGGCCAGTTGTTCATTCGGTTAAAAATACATTGACCGGTCGCACAGATTTTCAGCAAATCTGGTAACCTTTTTAAGCAACCGCAAGGGAAGTTTTTGTCATCAAGAACCGTTAGCATAGAGAATATTGGAAAATTTGCCAATTGGTAACGTTCACTACATTTTAACCATAAATTGTATATTCAGCTTTTAAAAAAATAATTCGTAAATATATTAATATATGTAAAGAGGAAGGAGTGGATATGAAGCACTCAATGTTTATTAACCTAACGGATGAATTTAACGAATTTTCCTGACTACTGTTGATTCAGGCATGTTGTTGAAATGTATTGAATGGACACTGATTTGTTGCATGTTACCTTTTCTGCAACCCTGCAGGAGGAAGTTGGAAGTTCTCTTATTTGCAATGAAACCAGCATTTGTCGTCACATGTGTTAGTCTTGTTATTATCGCTTTTTCAGAAAAGTCGCCAAGGGTGATCGTTCAAAGCATTTTAATCTACAATTTCTAATTTTCCACGATTATAAACAACATTAGAGTTAGCCTGTATGTGGATAAAAATTCTCTCATATTTTGTCATTGCCAATTATATGCAGCTCTTTGTTATACCACCCAGAATCTGGAATAAAAATAAAAGTTGTCAGGGCCAAGAGTAAAAATGAAGCGTGCACAATCAATAATGTGTTGAAATGGTTACACGCTAATTTTCCTAAAAATGTAATATTTGAAACTTTAACACGTTCTTGGCGACGAAAGCCAGTTTTGTTGGGATTTCAGGGTGATCGGTCAATGCATTTTGACGGAATTTTGCGCGATGGAGAACAAATCGCAATTCTCTGTTGTCATTGGTATTCAATGCTATTCTGGAAGTACATGCAGAATTTGCAGCCCTACTACCAGTCATGATTGTACAAAATAAAGCATTTTTAGTAATCTTGCGTACAATCAGCCGTGTACCATTGCTACTGCGATCTTCCTAGAGGACATTGTCATCTTCCCGACGCCGAGAGTTTATTTGATCGCTCTGACGAAGACGATAATATTCAGACCAATTGTTCATGATCGGAAATATTGAAACTGACCATGAACTCAATCCCCCCAATTAGAGCAACAATTAATGAGATTTAAAAATGCTGAAACTTCACAAATAAATGACATCGTATCAAAACCTATGTCGTATCGTCCATGCATCAAAACAAAACAAATCGGGAGTTGAGAAGTTTGCTCCTTCTCCCAGTAGGAAGAAACGTTCCCATTGGCTATGTGTTGTACCAAACGATTTTTTATGTTTAGTTATAGCTATCTATCTATATATTAATATATATAAATTCCAAGGCACTTTAGGACGCTTTAAATTTGAAAATTATTTTAACACCGAATTTTTTTTTTTTATGAGTTTAAAGTTGATGTGTATTGCTATAAAAACTAGAAATCCATGGACGACTTAAGTCGGTCAGCTTTGTCAAGAAGATACAGATAATTTTTGTTTATACAGATTGTATGAGAATTATATTTTTACCTTTAACACACAATAACACCTAAACAGAATAAGATAGGTAAATTACGTTGCCTGTACATGCAACAGAAACACACGAATTTTTATTGTATTTGTATGCAGTTTTTTTTTAACAATGTCACAAGTATGACAACCTTATAATTTTTTATGTGGGGATACATTGAATACTGCGTGTATACTAATGTGGTTGATATCGATGATACGATAACAAGAATCACATATGAAATATCAAACATTGTCTTAGATGTTTTTAGGGAGAACTTGATTATGGCTTGGATGTTTAACGCTTAACTAATTGTGCCATTGAGGAATGTTTGTTACTGCGTAAGTTGTTATTCGTAAACGAAGTTTCGTATAAATGTATATCTCTTTCTCTTGCTTAAATATCAATATCTATTTAAAGAGTGACATTGAAAACAAACTGCATTCAAATAAAACTTTATGTATGGCTGTTCCATGTAGAAACAACATGATTTTGCTATCTTATTGCTTTTATGTTTTATTGCTTGGCAAAGTTGTAAAGATAATAGTCATACACTCTGTGTATCTGTAGTATTCTGTACAAATATGATGTTATTGTTTTTTTTGTTTAAGAAGGTTCAGCTTCGCCTAAATCCCAATTCTATAGTGAAAGAATAAAGCTCTGTTTTTATAATAAGGTATTTGACAAATAGAGGAAATTGTCAAATCTGAGTGAAGGTTTGAAGTAACGATTGGATCTGCATTGGTAGTAGTTGGAGATACTAAATTAAACTATTACACGTCTCAAGGAATAAAACTTATTCATATTTTAATAAGACTATTTCATTTCACTATCATCCCATTTTAAACTCAAGGGAGACATGAACTCCATATTCCGAAAAAGAAAATGCTAAAAATAAATGTTTTTACATAAAATGATGCAATCTATATTTGGAAGGAGTGTACACTAGGGTGGAGTGAAAAGGGCGAAAAAAAAATAATTTCAAATTTTAGTGTTTCCTGACCCAACAAATGGTGCCATTTGGTGAAAAAATCACTGTGAAAAAATTTAAGCGAAATCGTTCATCATCTTCAGGTTCCACATTGAGATATAAAATATAATATTAAAGTCAAACAGTAAAAAAAATCATTTTTTTAATTTTAATTTAATTTTTACAATATTTTATTTTCAGATTAAAAAACGGTTATAATTATTAAAAAATAGACATGAACATATTAACACACATTATTTTCAGATTTCACACAAGGTCCAAAAAAGTTCATCTTGGTGTCAAATTTCGGAAGTTCGTTTCGTGACTTTATTCCGCTGCGAAGTATTCATTCCTGACGGCTTCTACACCACATGTTGCCAATTATGCTTGTGTTTCCAGTTTCACATGCCTCACCACTGCTTGAGAATGGCTTCTCTGTTCAAATTGTGAACCATTTCTGATCAATCTTATTATGTCTTCATCGCTGAAGTTCGTGGTAACTGGTGGTTCCAAAGGATTGTCATAGTGAATCATCTCGAAATAGTCATTTGCTTTTAAATTCAAATTGGGAAGATTAAATTATCTTATTTTCCCCTTTGAGTCAGTTTTTCTTGATTTCAGTATTCTTCTGAAGCCAAGTTCTCAAATGTGTGCTCGTTCATATAATAGCATCGCTAACAGAATATTCTCAGAATGAGCAAAATAACAGTTCCTCTGAATAAATTCGTGAACGATTATCTTAAAGTCTTCTGGAAATAATTAACTTTTTTTTTATCATTCCATATTAAGGTGACGTGTTCCATGAGTGGCATTCGGGATTTTCTTTATTTCAAACCAGGATGGCACATAAACTTTCATAACATATTATACCATGAGCTTCAAGTCTCACGAAGCATCATTATTGGTTTGGCGGTCGATACGTAAAGGCGAAGAATTTTGTTGGCTGAAGTGAGCCATCTTGAGTGAGACATCTTTCCGGGTCTTCTGTTTGCTAATTCTGGAAGGCATACTCCCAATGATACTGCCTAGAAATGTCGAAGAGGTGTTTTTGGTCTGTACTGAGTTCTTTTTTGTCAATTTCGGGAAAAACAACTGGAATAGAGACAAAATTTTCCACGGCAAGAGGTTTGCATGTTTTCATAGATTTGACTATTGTCGCGGAAAACCTTTGTGGTCCAGACGTCTTTCGGTCTTAAATAAACAGAACCATGTTCTGACAAGAGCGTAATATGCTCTACTACAGCTGTAGTCCTGTAGTATAAGAATTCCCTTTCTTCTCATACATAGTAGTCTTGTCATTTCTTCCATTGAAGTAGAGGGCATACAAAAATTTCGGTATTTGTGAAGAATAGCTGGGACCGTAACTTTCGACGTTCTGTCCTCAGCTTATTCCTGTCGATAACTTTAGCCGGAATATCTTTAGATACAATCCCTACATCATGAAGCACAGATGACGCAATGACAGCAGGTGACCTACCTGATATTCCTGTCCTATCACAAGCAACCGCTAAATGCAGCAAGGATATTTTCATCTAACTTGTCTTGGATGTTAAGGGAGTTTTATCATCAGTTGCTTTCAAACGTTTGGCTTCGAGGCTAACGTAATCGTCATCATCTTCAGGGATATCTTCTAATTATGAATCAGATCCTAGAATGGCGTTCGCTGCTGAATCTGTAATAGACTTAGAAAAAGCTTTAGTTTTGCATTATCTTGCTTTGGCCTCATGGTTTTGCCTTCTATGCTGTTTTTTTTCTTATACGCTTAAATTTTCGGCTTTCAGAAATGTCTATCGACCCTATTGCCATTTTCTTACATGCCGTTGACCTGTTAAAAAATTTCGCTCCATACGAGGAATCTTTAAGAACACTTGCATTGTTCATAATTCAAACATTTGCATGAAGAAATATCAAACGAAGTACTATTTGTCTGGTCGAAGAAATATTTCCTAATTTTGTTAGCCCCCTTTCGAGATTTTGATATTCTTTTCATATTTTTATACTTTTCATTGTAATTTCTTATAAGTCGAAAAATTTCTTGATGACTTATATCACTGGCAAGGAGGCTTTCTTCCAAATTCTTGAAATATCCCAAGAAACAATTTCGATGATATCTTTGACTGAAGGATCTTTCTTATTCCCCTTTCACAATAAATAATTTTTGATCCAGAGGAAATTCTTTATTAAATCAGCATACGTGGGTAAAACTGTCCCAGAAAATGGAATCCACGTGACAACTATGTCATGGTAAAAATAGTTATCAGAATAAAACACGTGCTGCCATCTATTAAAATTAAGTAAATGTGCTTTTTATGTAGGGTACGAAAGTAATTTATAGCGCTAACATCTGTCAGTAAAGTTTTAATTAAGTAATTTATTGACTGAATAATAATTAATTACTATTAATTATCATACAATTAATGTTAAATATAATTTTAATTAACACATTAATTAATTAAAATTATTTATTAAATAAAAGGACATTTTTTTATATAAAAGGCTATATATAAACATTCTTTTGAGATGTGGAACCTCAAGATAGCAATATTTTGGGCTGAAATTTGGTGACAATTTGTTCTAGTGAGTTTGGCACCGTATAATGACTCAGGCAACATGAATTTAAAAAAAAAGTTTTTTCGCTCCACCCTAGTGTACACATTTTCAAAGCAGTGTAAGACAGAGAACATATAATTTTTTGTACATGTTTATATACCATTTACCATCTTCCTATCTACTTTTCGTCTGCAACAATCGTCATTTTCACAAAATAATTTTTTTGAACTTTGGTCACGTTTACAATGCTATAAGGCTTTGTAAAAAATGTACTTAAAACCAAACTATTAATATTTTTTGAAACTTCAATATTTGTTTAATAAGCGTATGAATAGCTTTTTTTAAAAATTAAGTTATAAATTATTTTTTATGAATTTATGAACACAAAAATTTGAATATTGTTTTGGTTATGAACTTAAAATAAGTTTTTTAAAACATTTAAAACACAAATTTACCGAAACAATTCATACGTATGTAATATATACGTTGGCGTTATTTAATCAATTAAAAAAATGCAACTATTAAATATTGCAGAAGAAGTCGTGTAAAAAAAAACATAGTGAAGCTTAAAAAAATTGAAAAACAAACAAATATTTTTATAAATATTATTTTTCTTTGATTATTGTTTAGAAGGTGATGTTTCTAATAATGCGATAAAATAGTATTTCTGAATTCTTTAATAAAAGTATTAGGATTTGGGACTTGTCTTAAGATACAGATAGAAAAACAAACCCAAGAGAATGTAAGGTTACTCAAGATAAAAAGAGAATATCTAGGGAAAGAAATCTAATCCTTGCACACGTCTAGGATAAGAAAGGGGGCGGGGGCGGAATGCGGTGGTGGTTCTACCCCATGATTAAACGAACCCTTTTCAGGAAAGAAATTCACATCCTGGCGCCACAGTCAATAAATATTCGTCTTTCTTTACGAGGTAAGGATTATGTCAACATTCCGATATTTCACGCTGGAACGAGTGTTTTTTTTTTTACTATCCGGGGGTATGTCCTACCTCCCCCCAGTCCGGCAACTCCCCGAGACATGAGAAACAGCCGGATTCCGGAGCATATTGGCTGCATATTGATCACGGAGTTTTCTTTTTTTTTATGGTGGAGTTTCTGAAGGTGGCGATCATCTTTCTTTTCTCAGGGCTTTAGAGTTTTTTACGATTCGTGTCACGCACTGTAACGCTTCAGATTGTAGTTGTGTGTGGAGTGGTGTTTCTTGTGTGGTGTAGGTGGGGCGCTTAACATGGATGGGATGGCTATTAAAATGTGGGGAGAGAGTAAGGGGTTGAATGTGTTGACGCATGCCTTTTTTTGGGGGTATGCGTGAAAGCTTTCAAGATAAATGGTTTTTGTGATTTTGCTTGGTAGTATACAGTAGGATTTAAAATTTGCAATGTAGCTAAAATAGAGTGAATGTAGCTGTTGGTATGGAACTTAAGAGTGAAGTTATGTACTTAAATTACAAGATAATTTAAGTGTCAGAAAATTTAAAGCTATAGAAAGTCTAATCGTACACTGCTAAAAATAGGTACTAAAAATAAATAAAATGTACTCATTTTTGAGTACATTCGATGCTTATCATAGCTCCAAATGCATAAGTTTCATTTAAAAAAAAAAAAAAAAAAACGTGTACTCAAAAATGAGTTCAATGAGATACAATGAGTAAAAAGAGCAGTTGTTTGCCTTCATTAGCTGCTTTCATAAATCACTTTCAATAAATATTGATAATTACAATCAAAACTTACCGGGAATCGAACCCAGATCCTAAGGCACCACAGTCCAGATAAAAAGGTGTACCACAAGAATGGGAAGTAAGATAATTGAGTTGCAATAACTCGGTTTCCATTTAAGCAATCGACATTAAGTAATGTAAAAAACCATCTTCTGAACAACTATTTTAAGTTTGTCAAGTCGTTTTATTGAGATGGCTTGAACAGAAGCTGAGATTAGCACTATTAAATCACACTTCTAATTTTTGAGAAAGTACGATTACTTCAATTTCAGTACGTCATCGCTCATTTACGATGCAATTGAATGAAAAACGAGTAGTTTCAGGTACTCATTTTTAAGTACCTTTTTTGTACAGTGTACTTTTGTTTAAATTGAAATAAATAAACTTGCCATACATATATTTATAACTATCCATAATAATAAAAGAAAAAGTCTGTATCTGTGGCACGGAAAAAACTATATTTAACTCCTCGGATATGTCTGAAAATTTATTTTTAGATATTTTTTAACTTCTAATTATGCACCTGGTGCTTGAATTACTAATATTCCGTTTTTATTTTCCCCTTTATAACCATTCATATCGGTTTTAGAAGCTATATTTTCAACTGGTCATTTAAAAAAATACTATCTGCACCGTTATTAAATTATATTGTTATGAAACCGTAAGATCACGACAACAATGAAATAATTTAAAATAAATTTATATATATTTATTGTTTCAAACAGTTGAAAGTTGGCGAACAAAAATTGCTTTGGTGAAACAACTCTTTCTCACAATTATATCTTAACGGGAAAACTGACGAAAAAACTAACATTCCCAGATGTATCCGGATATGTCTGAACAATAGACCAGATATTTTGAGTTCGACAAAAGAATATGGAATTAATGAACAGAGAGAACGGACCGATGGGATAATTTTTTAACGCGTGTGAAACCTCGGGTAACAACTAGTTTATATATGAAGCAATAAAAGTAACAATTACCTTGAATTGCAATGCATAAAAATTAATTTGGGCACTTCTGAGTCCGAGGAACATACCGATTAATTATTAAATGTAGGATGCTTAAGAAGGAATTATGTGTTTTTGCTTGTTTTTAATGAGGAAACTAAATTCTTTTTTTTTTGGTGATATGGAGGGTTTTGAGAAGCACGTCTTAAGTATAACTGTAATAGGAGTAACGTATTATGCAAGGGCGGATGTCATTTTCAGATAAAGATTGAATCTTTTAAAGCTTTCTATGTTAAATTAGAATTTTTTTGCAATCAGTTGAAGATTATATGCGTGTTTTGAGCTATATTATTTTATTCATCGGTGGTGTGAATGGTATTGCCCAGTCCGGGTCACCAACTGTGGTACTGCCTCAGGAAGATGGGCAGCTACACTATACTGTTGTTCCTTTGTGGTAGGTGCGCGGTTATGCCAATGCAAGGAAGTAGGTCTGGGCAAATTTAAAAACTTTAATAACAACACTAGGCTAAAATATAAGTTAATTAAAGCGTGCTGCTGGAAAACGTAAGAGAATGGCAATGGTAAGGTCGCAGAATAAAGAGCTATTGCAGAATGATAATGTATACAAAATTTACATAATATGACTATGGTTGAGATTTACAAAGAATTCGTTCAGGTGTACTGCACTCATTGCTAACCAGGCCATCACGGGCGTGGATGCATGCCGTTCCAGTCCAGTAGAAAAATAAGTGTTATAAAGGCCACATTTATATTAGAAGAAAATAGTTTTAAATGACTTACTGAACAATCTTCAAGAGACAGACAAATATCTAAAGTTTTTTTTAAAATATAAATGAGTTTGAAAATTTGTTATCATGAGATGCACAAAATGTCATTGTCATACTTGAAAATTTTTGTTTAGCTGATTGATTAAAAATAGAAATATTATAAGTTTCAAAAACGAAAATTAAAATAATTAAATATTAATAAATATTTTCACTTATAAGAAATATTATTTTTCTCTTACACCAAACAACTTAAAATACTTTTTTCCAGCAGTAGCTTAATTATTCAAAATTCAGTATTAAACTAAAACTAAATTTATATGGTTTATTATTTAACCCAATCTAATCACGTCAAGCGATAAAAACTTCTTATCGCCTCTACCCTTGTTTCTTCGCCTTCTCAGGTAATCTCTTAGACACATCACATAATTTTTTACGTTCGAAAGTAATCACTTCCCTTCCGTGGCAGGCCCCTGTCTTACGTGCTAACGATCTCCCAATCTATCAAGGCACACTTCAAACCACGAGTTTTAAAGTTTCCCCTTATCTGATTTTGTTTTTAGCCCGTCATCCTTCGGAATTGCAACGACAATTGATAAAACATGTAAGTTACGGGCTCTTGGAGATCGTATCGGATGGGAAGAAGCTGCGAAAGAAAACAATGGGATTGTTTTGTTTGGATTTTTATCCTGATACTTCTTTGTTCTTGAATTTAAAAGTTTTCTGAAAGTATTAGAGGGGATTTTTTTTTCTGGAATAGGTTATGGAAACAGCGCTAATAGAAGGTAGTAATTTTGAAAGATATTTGGAATTCATATATGACTTGTGTTTGAAACATTGAAAAATAAAATAAACTAAGGAAGTGAATTTCTTACTATTTCAACATATGAGACTGATTTAAATATACGGACTGATTTGAAAGCTGCAATATGGTCACCTTGCATGCTTAGCTTAAGTTCTATTTCTTAGCTTATTGCAGATTAAACAGATTAAAACCCTAATTCTAATTGCGCATGTAATTTACTTTTTTTATATATTTGTTCAAATTGTGTTTTAAATTTAAATAAATGTATTGTATTTTGTGTTATATAATTTTGTTTCCGCCTTTGTTAAATTATGTTGCCAACCTTTGTAAATGGGCTACAGCCCACTACAATAAACTGATCTATCTATCTATTTCTTAGCTCAGGGACCCTTGCTCCAGCTTTTTTTTATGTTTAAATTAAACAAAATATTCACATTGAACGACATTACATTTTTTTTAACTATATATCTTTTTAATTTTAATTTCTAAAAAAAAATTATTAAGGATTTTTTTAAAAAAAAAATTATAAAAAAAAATCACGAAATATTTTATAGACAACTTCAAACAAAAATTGCTATACAAACAGATTTGTCACCTTATATCAAGAATTGAAACTGATTTTGCTGTTGCCACTTATAGTTTAAAAGGTAAAACTTTATTAAAAACTTTTTCAATTTGTGTGAAACTTCCTAGGGTTTCAGCGTTTTAGAAAATATTCTATTTCCTTATCAAGGATGCGTATAATGTATCTAAACAGTTTCACAGCATTTTATCAAATCATTTTAGAGTTTATTAAGTAAAAAACAACGAAAAACATAAATAAAATTAAAATAAACAAACGACATCTTTTTTATTATTATTTTTCTATCAAAAAGCTTTCTAGACATGCTTAATTTCGATAATTTTAAAGTGTGCAATGCCAAAATATATTATCATAAATAATCTAAAATTTGTAACTGAAAAATATATTCAACACCTTTATAATTTCCAATAAACTGCACTATTCCACCATTCACATTAGTTTAAATATACTCAAAATAAATAGCTTCATATAGACACGCTGCAATCACACATTCTTTACTTTTCATTCTTACATTTCACACAAATAAAGTCATAAGCACAAGCCCCCCACAATATATCACTTTCATAAATATTTCTTCTCAACCAGAACAAACAAGATCCATTCATTTCTCCTGCCTACTAATTCCCAAATTCAGTATTTTTTTCACAACAAAAAAAATTACAATCTTTCCAAGATTACTGAACACAAGGGAAGGAACAGGAATAATTCTTGAGACATATTTTGAGCCGGAGGGAGGGAGGGAGTGAAAGACAACGCAGAAGATAATTAGATCTCGCCCCCTTCCCCTACTTCCAAGAAAAGGGTGAGTATATTAAGGCAGGGGGGCATCCCCCTCCTTCTCTTAAGACAGATGGCCCAATAAAGCCGGCTACTTACGAGATTTTAGATGCATATTTTTTCCGCTTTTTGCTATTATTAAGGATAAACCGTGACACAAGGAGGGAAGGAATGATACCGGAGTTTCTTGAGCTTTTGGATTTGTTTCAATGCTTCTGATGGGGTTGGTAGTTTTTTTTTCTAATATGAATGATTTATTGATGGGAATGTTTATAGAGTACATGTATTCAGTTGAAGAATGGAATCTGTAAATGGTGTTTTTTAGAGTGTGTATAGGAATTTTACAAGTTACGGAATTGGCGTCTTCTTAGATGCCTAATGGGGAAAGACATAGACAATGTTGCCCATTGCACTATTTTCAGTAGGTTTCACTTACAACGTTATATGGTCAGTCATATGGTTAGTTGGATTTAGAGGTGAATTAGTAGCTAAGTACATGGTGCGCCAAACACCACTGGGTGTCTCAGAAGAAAAGTTAGAAAGCATAAAATAAGTTCCTCATAAAATGATTACATATAAGAATGATTAAAATAAGAATGATTACATGGAATATAAACCAATATCGATCAAAAAAGAAAACAATTGGCGATTAGGAGGACAGGACCAAATTTGTTAAATAGTAGGAATTACATTATTGAATTTTACAACAATGTAAAGGCTTGGTAGTCTTCTAAAATAATATAATTGAAATTGGCCTCTTCTTAGATGCCTAATTGGGAAGGGCGTAGACAATGTTGCCCATTGATCTTTGTTCAGCAGGTTTCACTTAAAACGTTATATGGTCAGTCATATGGTTAGTTGGATTTAGATGTGAATTAGTAGCTAAGGACATGGTGCGCCAAACACCACTGGGTGTCTCAGAAGAAAAGTTAGAAAGCATAAAATAAGTTCCTCATAAAAAGATTACTTATAAGAATGATTAAAATAAGAAGGATTACATGGAATATAAACCAATATCGATCAAAAAAGAAAACAATTTTTGATTAGGAGGACAGGACAAAATTTGTTAAATAGTAGGAATTACATTATTGAATTTTACAACAATGTAAAGGCTGGGTAGTCTTCTAAAGTATGTTGAACATTTAATTGAACATCACACATGTAACAGGTGTGTTCATTTTGTGCTAGCTGAAGATGAACATGAGCTTTTCTAGTATGATCAGAGAGGAAGCGTTCCAATACAACATACTCTCTTTTGCCCAGTAAGAATGCAACAAGTCAAAGGAGGTAAAAATGTAACTTGTTGGTTATTTCTCTGTCCCATTCTGTATGCCATACTGTTGAATTAAAACTTAACAGGTCAGTTTGCCATCGGGTAGATTAAGTGGAGAGTCACTGCTTTGACAAGCGGTCTTGGCAGCGATATATGGCAATAATATGGAATGGTAATTTCAAAATTAGATGGGTGCTGTAATAAAACCAATAATAATATAGTAATATCAGGAGTAAGACCGTTCCAGTTTATAGGTGGGTACGGATTTTCTCATGGGACAAAGTTGCTTGTATGGATAACTTGTAAAACCTTTCCTAAACGATCAAACGATGGACATAGAGGGAGCTTTAGAATGAATAAAAGTTTGATGGTAGGTAGAAATAAGGGAGGGTAGTTACGATCAACTGCCTTGGAAAGGTTACAGTAGATTTTTAGGACCACAATTCGTACAGCAATGACTTTCTACGCAAAATATTTAATCAGAAAAGGAGTCACAGAGAGTCTCTTAAGATGTGTTTTAATACTGATTTATCACATTACATAAAGATGCAATGTGAAAATTATAACCCAACCAAACATGATAGACCTTTGTAAGAATGGACTTGATCAAAGCTGATGACAGAAAATTCAAAATATCTATTCCTGATGCTGAGAAGAATGAGAATTTTATATTTTTATTTGGATTTTCCAAGGAATAAACGATCACAGCCTTAATAATTTAAAATTCCGTTTAGTTTTCCGTTTATAACGGTTTTAGAACATATTTGCGTTAAATAGTATCTATACATTGTTTTAAAATAATAAAATCTTCACAACATTGAAGTACTTTAAAATAAATTAATATATATGTATTGTATTAAAAATGAAAGTTGGCGGTCAAAAATTGCTTTGGCGAAAGAACTCTTTCCGACAATTATGCTTCAACGCGAAAACTTACGGAAAAGCTAACATTCGGAGATGTCTGAACAATAGACCAGTTATTTTGCCTTACAGAAAATAGAAGAGAAGAGATAAACGGGGAGAAAGAACCAATGGAGTAACATTTTTAACGATTGTGAAACCGGGGGTAACAGCTAGTACAAAATAAAAGACATTTTAAAAATCCAATTAAAAATTTATTTAACGTTTTAAATCCTAAAATGTTTTTATTTGTATTTTTACTCTTATTAACGTCTTTTATAAGTTATATTTGACCAATTTTTATGATAAAAATAATACTGTTCCTTATATAATTTATAGTTTATATATGTTTTTATTCAGAACAAATTACAGTCAACATTGTTTTTATCGGTTTTGTATAAATTACAATTTAAAATAAGATTTTAAAGTTTATTCATCATAACATTACAAAAAAAGCTAGTCAGGTACATCATTCAAAATATACATTGGACAAGTAACTGCCTTTGAGGAATAACATAAATTTGGACTATTTAAAAAACTTTCAGGTTTTTACATAAATTTCCTTTTCCGTTCACAAAAAGTTATACATCATCAACAAGTATCAATAAATATCTTTATGAATCTTTAAAAAAAATATTATCAAAAAAATCTTCAATAAAGTTGGATTTTCCCACCAGTATTATAAACAAAACGATGGCTCAACACGCCATTTACCAACAACAAGAATGTCCTTATTTTCTCGTATCAAATCGATGTCCCGTTGCAAAGCATCGATTCGCCTCTCCATTTCTTCTTTCCTCTTAATTTTCATCGGGGTGTCCATATCAAGTGGAAGTTTCAGGTATCTCTTTAAGAGTTCCTTTAGGTTTTTAACCAATCCCTGGAAATTTAGATGTTTCAAATTATCTTATTAAATCATTAATTCTTAAGTAAAATTATTTAAATGTAGGTGTAAAAATCGGATTAATTGCATCCAGCTCGAGAGGCTGCCAGATCTCAGTTTTCGAAATCGCCAAAGTAAAGGTGAAAAATAGCCAAAATCGTAATATTAATTTTTTTTTATTGATTTTTACTAGCACTTTCGTGTTTCGATAATTTAAAAAAAACGTCGTTCGTATACAAATTTCAATGCTAAAATCGGGTGTTTGATACTGTTTATTTTGGCTTAGAAGTTACTGGAAAAAATAAATGTTTTCCTAATGTGCTTAAGAATGCTCAATATAGAAATTGGACTTCATATTTATTGGCGCGATCAAAGCATACCAGTTGATTGCTGCTATATATGATTTTTTTCTGATTTAAATGCGTAGATGTTATAAGTTGGATGTAATTTAGTAAAATAAGTAGCTCTGAGTGTTAAGTAATTTTTATTTTGCTAATTGACCAGTATTATTATTCAGTGTATTGGGCACTTACGAAATGTATGGCACACGGAGATCACTGTCAAAAAATGCAATATCACATTTGACGAAACTTTTGTCCTATTTGGCGAAACTTTTGGTATATTTGGCGAAACCGACGCCTGCTATATGCTCCGATGAAATATTTTGTGAAACTGAGGAAATTTATTTTGTCGTTTTTTAAACGAAATTTATTTCGACAAAAATGAGGACGATTTTATATAATATAATAATTCAATATTGACTAGCTGACTCGAGCCGCGGACCTCTCGTTCTAGAGAGTCGAACGCTCTGTCCACTCGACTAAGAAGACTCGATTAAATTCTGACAATATAAGTATAAGAATCAAACATCAGCTGATGATTCATAAAAGGGCCATAAGGGGATTTGAGTAAATGACTTTAGTTCAAAATTTAAAGATTCTTATTTTGTCAAAAGTAACGTGATTCAATGACGAAACGATTGCGAAATATAACTAGAGTAGCCTTGACGCTCGAAGAATTCTCACAAATAAGAGTGTTATTCCTGAGATTGATGAAACGTATTTATGAGGGGTTGCTTGTTTAAAGTGGATTACAGTCGCTCCCAACAAGAGTCAAAACCTTCTATTCAGCATTTCGAATCATGCCCTTAGTGTGTAAAATACATGCCATATCCATGTTTAATAACATAATAATTAATACATTTATTTGATTACAATAAAGTCGCATTGGAGCTTCACAATGCTATTTTCGACAGTTCGGGATCTATCTAAAAGGTATGTGAACACTGCATCATAATTTTGAACCATTTTCAAATTATGAGGACACTTGGATCGGCACCACCCCAAGCATCTAACGTAGGTGTGAGGACGTTCAAACCAAGACAGACTTAACGTGCACCAGTTCCCTATGCAGTACGGAGAAACTGGCAATCCTCCCTCTGATTAGGAGTTCGTTGCACTTTTGAAGTCAAGATTCAAAACACAATCCTCCAGTTATGGGGCAGTTACTCTTACAGTTTATCTACCCACTGGCCTTATAATTAGTATAGCTTATCTTAACAAAACATACTAATAAGTCATACTTCTAGAATGGCCTCTTTCGTCTGTAAGCTCAATCTCTGTGCCTGGGAATCTTCGTCTTCAGCTGTGATGAACCGTTTAAATTCTAGACGGGACTTATCTAAATTACGTTGAATTTTCACCAAATACGAAGGAATTTTCCCGTAGTCCTGAAATTAAATTTTTAAGTTATTCAAGTAGATCTGAAATTTTTAATAATTAGATTAATGAAGTAAATATTAGAATATGGAGCATTATAGAAATTTGTAATTATATTCACGTCATAGAAAACAATTCAATCGATGTACTACTGGGTGGGCCAAAAGTCACTGACACATTTTAATATTTAATTTAAATTCAAGTAATGCAATTTAAATTATAGTAATTATTTCGCCGTTTGGATGTGACTAAATAACTGTTGTAACTGATTGTCTCGAGTTTTGATATTTTTTTCTGATATTTTTAAGATACAGCGTCCTCAAATTTGGAACTAAAAGTTTTATTTGGAGAGAAACAATTAATCATCGTGAGACAAAGTTAGTCAAAATCCCACTCTCCAATCCAGATTCTTTGATTTTAAATTACAATTTCGAATGTGTTAGGGACATTATCTACATTATGAGGCCTACGGAGTCACTTAACCACCACTTTAAAAGACTTACTGTGATGGGTGTATATGTGGTTCAGAATTATCTCAGATAAAAGAGAGGTAATTCACAATTATCTCTCTATTTCTCTCTGTGTAGATGATTTGGGCTTTTTGGCGTCTTTCCCTCGTTAGTATGGACAAACTTAAGTATTCTTATTTTATGTGAAATTATATTTTAGAATTTAAACTTATTATCCTTTAAATAAATTATTTTTTCTTTAATTACTATTATAATGTTTTAAAAATTTACACTTCCTCGGGAAGTTGTATTTCTTGGGAGTTTAGGGAATTTGAATCATCTTAATGTGTAACCTCGACACCATACCCTCTGACCATTGTTGAACTCTCCATGACGCCCATGCATTTTCTCATTTGAGGATGTGTGTGACTTTGGATTTTGGCCTTTCTTATATGTTTTTTCTTCGTGTTGTTTCGTGTAGTCCTTTTGCCTTATGTAATTGACGAATCATTTATGTTTAATAATAGTTGAACTTAGTGACAACCCGGATCTGGAAGTTTATAGCAATCACATATTTCGTATATATAGAGATCACAAAAGGTCGTGAGATCGACCTGATACTCAAAGATCTTCTCCTTACATCCGCCAAACCCTCTAAATAACTCAAGCGTATCTCATCCAAATTGTGTCACTGGACTAGATACGTACTTCCTTGTACGGCCTTATAAAAGGCCAACACAGACTCTTTAACTTCACTCTTAGCCCCAATAAACCTATTTGTCGCAAGCGAACCACGGCTTCCTCTAGTTCCGTTATTCTCCAACTATCATCAATAATCAATGAATCATTTATGTTTAATAATTAATGCAAGGGTTAAAGCGCATTCGACTCTAGGCATCTAGTCCATAAAATTCTTGGTGTATATGTAGTGATAACTTTAAGTACCAAATACAATTACTAGACCATAATCTAGCAGTAACGTATATGGCAGTGGATCAAACAGTTTCCAGTACAAACCAGCTTAGGACACATTTTTTAAAACGGATTCAAAATGGCGACATTGATTCATTCACCTCCTTGTGTGTGTACTTTGGAACCCATCCTGATTCTTCCAACACAAATGAGTCACCTTTCCTGGAGTCGATTCTCCTCGGTGCAGGAGCGGTGCTCGGACGTTCGGCAGCCCTGTGGATGTTCTCCTGTATGTAGTTCTTCTTGCAGCTGTCCGGCAGTAATGCCGACATCTTTGGTATCCTTGATAAGGAACATTCTTTAGAACTGCGGTTCCTGCACAAGCATGGGATAGATTTACTGTGATCTATAAATAAGAAGGTTTAATATTTGTCAGTAAATTGCAGACGTAAAGTAGCAACAGACGACAAAGATGATACTGCATTTTACCCTATTGTTTTCATATACCGTCTAATATGTTTCTGCTTTGTATAGAGCTATGTTCTCCTTTACTTCTTAAGATAATTTAAAAAGCTAAGCTAACGTAGTTTTGATACATGTATCTATCTCTAGTTTCGAATAGCACTGTTTCAACCACTTCAGAAGTAATACAACAACCCTTGCTAATAGAGGGATACCAGGATTTTAAACAGTATAATTCATTTAATTTTTTCCTAAACTTTTGTATATATTTTTCGTATACAAAGCGAAAATATTTTTTTTCTTCCAAAACCAAAACATTTGATGTGAAACACATTTAAACCCAGCTAGATATATCAAGATATAAACATTGATCATATATTGAATACTATTGAATTGGCATTTATCATTATTGAACATAATTGAATATTTATATTGAATATTGAAAAATAACAAATATCTATTTCTATAATTTGTTAAAATGTCGTATAAATAATTCTGGTCAGCACAGAAAATCTACTGGGCATCTGACTGTGATTAAAATTAGGAGACAGTTTTCCTGAGTAGTGTGTTCTTTGGGATAGTTAAAATCGCTGGTTTCTGTAGTACAATTTTACGTTAATTAGTCAACCATATTCGATCTAAACCAATGGATATCCAGTTAAAGTAAAGAATAAAGAAGCAGTCCGCCTTGGCGACAAAATTAATGTCGCCAAATATGAGATTCCTGTTTAAACTAAAGACCATACGTGCTACTTGCATAATATATTTTACAAGCGTGCGCAAATTCGAATCCAAAAAAAACCGTAATTTTGTTAGTGTTTCAATCGTCTTTGTGATTAGTTATTACGCTAATTTGACCATTCTATATTTTGTAATTACTTTTTACTTCGTATATTTATAAATAGTTTCGTATAAGTTTTAAATAATCGCTAAAGTGACGCCAGAAAAGGGGCGTGTCATTGGTTTTATCAACAGCAAGTAGCCCCAACCACTTGTTTACCTGTCACCGATATATCGGAGTTGGAAATGGAAACCCTAGACCCTTTACACTGAAATTGGCGATAAATATACATTTGGCGGAGTAGCCCCTTATTTTTTTCTATTACCCTATTACCTGTCTTAACGTCTCGGCTGTGCTTCTTTAAATAATCTTGTGGTGTCCTCAAAGGCGTTTGCATGTAGCCCATAGTCCGAGGAATGGTGGACTTTGCAGAATTGAACTCTTCCTTTACCACAGAGTTGAACTTAGAGCGGTATCTGAAAGGAAGCTTATTATAGGACGGAAAAATACGTTTAACCATTTGGACTCGAATGGCGACTCTCTGTCACCAAAATAACGATTTGTTCTTTTGTAATCTGTTCTTCTATTTGTGAGAGAACTCCATTTTCCTTTGGAGACTAAACTCTCATTACACGAAGCTTCTGAAATGAAGTTTCAAGTTTCAACGGTTTGGGACTTGTTCTCAAATAGCGACGCTCGATTTTTTTATTACTTTTATAATAATAATAGAAAATAGTATTGCACTTGAAATTTTAATAATAAATTACATGAAAATATTAAATTAATGGCATATATTTTTTTAAATAGTTAAAGGTACTCATAAATATATACATTACAATTTAAGTGACATTTGTGTGAATGGTTTATGTTGTGTGCATACTTGAAGAAAAAATATTTTATCACTAACTCTAATAAAAAAAAAATAACATTCAATTCCGCAATTTATATTCCAAATGATTCGTTAACATGCAGAAGCCACATTTCAAGAGAAGTAATATCAACATTGGCAAAAATACAAAAATGTCTTCTTTTGTCAATAATTAACCATAAATAAAAATTTAAATTGTGTAGCGTATCAGCAAGTAGTAGAATTATTTTAATTGTGTGAAACTTAATTATAAGGGTGCACTCCACCAAGGCGTTTAAAAGACTATCGCCAACGACGATTTCACATCAATTAAAAAAAAATAGCGTAATATATGCGCAGTAAAAATTTTACACGCATGCTTAAATAATTTAAGGCGATGTTAATCATATTCCCGCATTTTATATGTTTTAATAATTTAAATTGTTTTTGTTCTTTTCCTTTTTGAAATAGACGCTTATCTAATGTAGTGCAAAGTTTAGAATCCATTTTTATTATTTTTCTTAAAATAATTAATCAAAATACTGCAATGATGGTTTTATTTTTTGTATCTCATTGTTAATGGCTTGCAAATGGACCAATAACTCAATAATTTTAAAATTTGTAATCCCCAGACTTTCTGTAAACAAAGTTGGCGATCAAAATACTATTTGACGCATTGATCCATATACTTATACTTTAATGAAGTATCCAAAGCAGAATGACATAAATAACTATTGATGCTATTATTTATGGATAAGTAAAAGTTAAGATCTCATTGTATACTCAAACCACTGCGAAAACATATTCATTGCGCCAAACAATTACACCGTAACTGGAATTAGACTTGCTAAGTTTGAACTTTTGCATGCTCATTCATACATAGAAGAACTAAAAATTGTATTTATAGATTTTCGCCAAACCAGCAATATTGTCGTCAACTTGGTAAGGCTTAAAAATAGTTAAAAGTTTTGGTTTTTATCGCCAAGTTTGTTGGCTAAAGACGTGTGGTAAAACTTTCTAAATCCTGTGCGTTTAACCATTTATTTGAGCAGTGCTGACAAAATTGAAATGAAATCGTCTTTGGCGAAATTTTTTTAGATGCCTTTGGCGGGTTGACCTTCTATACTTAAGTTTAGCAGCACAAAGAATTTTAGCTTTTGTATGTGAATTATACATTAGAATTAAAAATTGTGTTTATATATTTTCATCCTATTATACAATACTATCATTTGTGATTAAATTAGATATTAACAATTAACATTAAATAAATTTCACAAAACTCGCCCATATATTTAATTTTGAATTCAGTTTAAAAATCAATAATTTCTCACCTATCTGATTTATCTCCTCCCTTATATTTAGGCATATTTTGGTCTACCAAATTATAAATACTCTCAGTAAAATACGGATGATTTTCCAAGTTCGAGAATAGAAACATGAGTTCAAATTAACCAAGGCTCTCATAAACACAAATCGAATTCCGTCTGAAAATATCGGACTGAGATTGCGAATATGAAAATTAGTTATTTTATTTCGATCTCACAATCTCTCGAGAAAATGTCGCAAGCTTATACGATTATATAACATGCGTATTAATAGCGAATTTTATTTTAATTTAAAAATTGGCAATAAAACTGTATATTTGGACATGGACATGGGAGTAAGAAAAAGGTGGAGATGATTTGGCGAGATTTCATGAGACGTAAGTTAGCAACCCCAAACTAGGAACAAACAAACCTAGTTTGCAGTAGTTTTCCTACGAGGGAAAAATAAATTATCGCCAAGTACTGGTACAAAGTAGTGCTTTGGAATAGCGCCAAACACTTCCCAATGTTCCTACTTTTTAAACGATTGCTTACTTCACATTGCAAACCGGTTTTAGACTTGTTCGCACCTCCACTTTCTTCTTTACTCCGTGGGGAAACCAAACCAATGAACTCTAACTGTAACTTCTGGAAGGTTCAAAACTTGTTTCCTCTATGGGCGAGTTGAAGCCAATGTGGAAGACGCCATACTGACTCCATTTTTTTAAAAAGTGTTTTAGGGATGTTTTTTTAATACCATAGCATTGTAGAAATATTAAATGCATATAAATATTATATTTTTTTATATAATTAATTTTTATATTGCCAAACAAATAGTTTTTGCTTTCGCTTTTTAACCGCTTCGACTTTGATTTGCAAATGACTTTCGATTTTAATAGCAGATTGCATTTAAAATCGGTGTCAAAAGAAAATAAAAAAAATTCGGCCAAAAGCAATACATATCGGCTTATTTTGACAGGAAAAATATACGAAATTTTGCGGTAGCAATGAAAGTGGCATACAGTTGTTACCCCTTCAATTGGCTTCTTCAAGTCAACGAAATGTGTTGCCCAATCCAGAAGCTACAGTTAGAAATCAATGAACCAAATATGTCAAAATATACAGAAGTAAAATTATCATTGGCTATTATAAAAAAGACGGCCACTACCATTTTTGCAAAAAAAAATCTTAATAATTCCAAAATTATATTTGTCACCTTAAAACTTGAAAACACCCAGGTTCAAGCAAGTGAACAAATTTATCAAGTGTTTTTGCTGTTTTCTGCGATTTTGTGATCTCACTGACATATTCGCATTTGCATTAACATAATTTTTTTTAACTAGAACACTGTAAAAATCGTGTGCTTAAAAATGAGTACATGTACATAGTCGTATTCGTTCTTTATGTTAAGGTTTAAAAACTGACAAGTGTTCAATAAAAATAAATTTAACTGGATGTGTGCTGTGACAAACACAATTCAGTCCAAAATCGCTTGTGTAGAATCATTTTAAAGTGGGGGGAATTCTAAAAGAATGTATCGAAGAGTATTTAATATTTACAAGTCTTCTCAAATTTAATATTAAGTGGAATGACAGTCAACTGATTATTGGACGTTAGGGTGGAGTGAAAAGGCGAAAAAAAAATAATTTCAAATTTTAGTGTTTCCTGACCCAACGAATGGTGCCATTTGGTGAAAAAATCACTGTGAAAAAATTTAAGCGGAATCGTTCATCATCTTCAGGTTCCACATTGAGATATAAAATATAATATTAAAATCAAACAGTAAAAAAAAAAAAAAAATATTTTAATTTAATTTTTACAATATTTTATTTTCTGATTAAAAAACGGTTCTAATTATTAAAAAATAGACATGAACATATTAACACACATAATTTTCAAATTTCACACGAGGTCCAAAAAAGTTAATCTTGGTGTCAAATTTCGAAAGTTCGTTTCGTGACTTTATTCCGCTGCGAAGTATCCATCCCCGACGGCTTCTACTCCACATGTTGCCAATGATGCTTGTGTTTCTAGTTTCACATGCCTCACCACTGCTTGAGAATGGCTTCCCTGTTCAAATTGTGAACCATTTCTGATCAATCTTGTTATGTCTTCGTCGCTGAAGTTCGTGGTAACTAGTGGTTCCAAAGGATTGTCATAGTGAATCATCTCGAAATAGTCATTTGCTTTTAAATTCAAATTGGGAAGATTAAATTATCTTATTTTCCCCTTTGCGCCAGTTTTTCTTGATTTCAGTATTCTTCTGAAGACAAGTTCTCGAATGTGTGCTCGTTCATTTAGCATCGCTAACAGAATATTCTCAGAATGAGCAAAATAACAGTTCCTCTAAATAAATTCGTGAACGATTGCCTTAAAGTCTTCTGGAAATAATGAACTTTTTTTTATCATTCCATTAAGGTGACGTGTTCCATGTGTGGCATTCGGGATTTTCTTTATTTCAAACCAGGATGGCACATAAACTTTCATAACATATTATACCATGAGCTTAAAGTCTGATGGAGCATCATTATTGCTTTGGCGGTCGATACGTAAAGGCGAAGAATTTTGTTGGCTGAAGTGAGCCATCTTGAGTGAGACATCGTCCCGGGTCTTACTGCCTAGAAATGATACTGCCTAGAAATGTCGAAGAGGTGTTTTTGGTCTGTACTGAGTTCTTTTTTGTCAATTTCGGGAAAAGCAACTGGAATAGAGACAAAATTTGCCACGGCATGAGTTTTGCATGTTTTCATAGATTTGCCTATTGTCGCGGAAAACTCTTGTGGACCAGACGTCTTTCGGTCCTAAATAAACAGAACCAGGTTCTGACAAGAGTATAATATGCTCTACTACAGCTGTAGTCCTGTAGTATAAGAATTCCCTTTCTTCTCATGCATAATAGTCTTGTCATTTCTTCCGTCGAAGTAGAGGGCATACAAAAATTGCGGTATTTGTGCAGAATCTAACTGGGACCGTAACTTTCGACGTTCCGTCCTCAGCTTATTCCTGTCGATAACTTTAGCCGGAATATCTTTAGATACAATCCCTACATCATGAAGCACAGATGACGCAATGACAGCAGCTGACCTATCTGATATTCCTGTCCTATCACAAGCAACCCCTAAATGCAGCAAGGATATTTTCATCTAACTTGTCTTGGATGTTAAGGGAGTTTTATCATCAGTTGCTTTCAGTCGTTCGGCTTCGAGGCTACCGTAATCGTCATTATCTTCAGGGATATCATCTAATTCTGAATCGGATCCTAGAATGGAGTTCGCTGCTGAATCTGTAATAGACTTAGAAGAAGCTTTAGTTTTGCATTATCTTGCTTTGGCCTCATGCTTTTGCCTTTTATGTTTTTTTTTTCTTTTACGCTTCAATTTTCGGCTTACAGAAATGTCAATCGACCCTATTGCCATTTTCATACATGCCGTTGACCTGTTAAAAAATTTCGCTCCAACGAGGAATCTTTAAAGAACACTTGCATTGTTCATAATTCAAACATTTGCATGAAGAAATATCAAACGAAGTACTATTTGTCTGGCCGAAGAAATATTTCCTAATTTTGTTAGCCCCCCTTCGAGATTTTGATATTCTTTTCATATTTTTATACTTTTCATTGTAATTTCTTATAAGTCGAAAAAATTCTTGATGACTTATACCACTGGCAAGGAGGCTTTCTTCCAAATTCTTGAAATATCCCAAGAAACAATTTCGATGATATCTTTGACTGAAGGATCTTTCTTATTCCCCTTTTACAATAAATAATTTTTGATCCAGATGAAATGCTTTATTAAATCAGCAAACGTGAGTAAAACTCTCCCAGAAAATCGAATCCACGTGACAACTATGTCATGGTAAAAATAGTTATCAGAATAGAACACGTGCTGCCATCTATTAAAATGAAGTAAATTTGCTTTTTATGTAGAGTACGAAACTAATTTATAGCGCTAACAGCTGACAGTAAAGTTTTAATTAAGTAATTTATTGACTAAATCATAATTAGTTACTATTAATTATCATACAATTAATGTTAAATATCACTTTAATTAACACATTAGTTAATAGAAATTAATTATTAAATAAAAGGACATTTTTTTATATAAAAGGCTATATATAAACATTCTTATGAGATGTGGAACCTCAAGATAGCAATATTTTGGGCTGATATTTGGTGACAATTTGTTCTAGTAAGTTTGGCACCGTATAATGACTCAGGCAACATGAATTTCAAAAAAAAGTTTTTTCGCTCCACCCTATTGGACGTCCTAGTGAACAAAGATCTACAGCAATTGTCAATTGACAGATATAGCTGCCTAGTTTACTTTGAAATTTTTGTTACTTACAACACTTTAAACACATACACTGTTAAAAATAGGTACTCAAAAATTAGTAAAATATACTCATTTTTGAGTACATTCGATGCGCATCATAGCTTCGAATACATAAGTTCCATTTTTGAAAGAGGCATGTACTCAAAAACGATTGCAATGAGTAAAAATGAATAAAATGAAGCGGTGAAAATAATAGTGGTGTACTTCAATCTAACATAATATTTTTTAAATAGACCACTGTAAAAAAAAATTTACTTAAAATGATTATCTGAAGATACTCGGTTTTCTCTGAGTGCAATTGCATCGTAAATGAGCGATGACGTACGCAAATTTCAGTAATCGTACTTTCTCAAAAAAATGCAGTGTGATTTAACATTGCTAATCTCAGCTTCTGTCCAAGCCATCTTAACAAATCAACCTGGGAAACTTAAAATATTTGTTCAGCAGATGATTTTCACATTTTTTGATGTCGATTGCTTAAATTGAAACTGAGTTATTACTATTCAATTACCTTTCTTCCGATTATTTTCACACGTCCTTTTAACGTTTATTCTGTTTATAACTTCTTCACGTCGCCCTAGTAGCTTAACAGATAAGGCTCTGGACAGCGGTGCCTGAAGATCTGGGTTTGATTCCCGGTAAGTCTTGGTTGTGATTATCGATATTTATTGAAAGTGATTTATGAAGGTAGCCTATGTAGGTAAGCATATGCTCTTTTTATTCATTTTTACCCATTGTACTTATTTTTAAGCATATGTCTTTTTCAAAATTGAAACTTATGTTTTCAAAGCTGTGAATTTGTTCAAAAATGAGTACATTTTACTTATTTTTGAATACCTATTTTTAATAGTTTTACTCTCAATATTAAAAAAAAATGACCTATACCACTGTTACTTTCACCGCCTTATGTTCAAGCAAGATTAGTCAATTTCTGCCTTTGATTAAATTGTTCCTTTTCCATCGCGACATCTTCATTATTTAGAACGTATCCCCAGTTATATCCCAATTAAATCCCAGCTACTTAATTTAATCTCAACTTAAATTACAAGTACGATTTGATAAAAACAACATTCGATATTCTCCATTACCATTCTATTTCATTAGCAACAATGCAATATTTCATCGGAGAACACTGCATTGTTAGACACATCTCCTCCGAAAGAGCATTTCATTTTATTTCCAAGAAGTAGCGAATCACTCCGTTTACTTGGAAATCCTCTCTCCGAACTCTTGAACTGGATATCTGAGGACTTGCTCATTAGCGTCCCTGGGACTTCAGAGGGAAACTCATTTATAATCGTCCTCGACAAAGATATCCAATTAATTCTCTCCAAATTAATTAACGCGCATGGAAGCGAGCAGCGATCCTTTCAGTCGCTGCTGGAACGAAAACGAATCTTTCGAGGGCGCTCGCTGGAATTCTAAATCGTTTCTGGGTTGAGATCCTTTTATGAGAAGAACTGAAGGGACTGTGTGTGACTTTTGTGTGTTAGACTTACGTGTGCTGTTGATTAATCACAGTTGAAAAAAGTAGAGCTGGTAACTTTTAAGACAGTATATTTTTATAGGCCTATTTTTTTAAATATGTTTTAGTATTTATAATTTAATGTTAGACCTATGTGTGTTGTTGATTAATGCCAGTTGAAAAAAGTAGGGCTGGTAACTTTGAAGACAGTATATAGTGTTAAACTTACACTTACGTGTGCTGTTGATTAATCCCAGTTGAAAAAAGTAGTTATGGTAACTTTGAAGACAGTATACTTTCATGTATTTTCAAAAGCCTATTATTTTAGATATGTTTTTGTATTTATAATTTGGTGTTAGACTTATGTGTGCTGTTGATTAATCCCGGTCGAAAAAAGTTGTGCTGGTAGCTTTGAAGGCAGTATATTTTCATGTATTTTCAAAAGCATATTATTTTAAATATGTTTTTGTATTTATAATTCGGTGTTAGACTTACGTGTGCTGTTGATTAATCACAGTTGAAAAAAGTAGTGCTATAAACTTTGAAGACAATATATGTTCATGCATTTCTAGCCTAGTTCTTTAAATGTGTGTTTCTATTCAATTTTTTATGTGTTTTTTAAATATTTTGTTAGTAATAGCTAATTTAATAAAGAGCAATTTAAAAACTTGACAGGTTGTCTTGTGGTGTAAGTCTATAAATAGAAATCCGAAATAAGAGCTTTTATAGTTTTCAGTTCACTTGGCTATAACAAGGCTTGGCTATATCAAGGCTTGGCTATGGCTATATCAAGGCTTGGCTATATCAAGGCTTGGCTATGGCTATATCAAGGCTTGGCTATATCAAGGCTTGGCTATGGCTATATCAAGGCTTGGCTATATCAAGGCTTGGCTATGGCTATATCAAGGCTTGGCTACATGATAAATGGAGAAATGAAATTCAACTCTTAATTGAGTCGTCTAATTGCAAAACTCGTTGAATCCAAAACAATCGAGACACATTTTTGTTACGCACATTTTCTCAATTTATATTTTCCCTACGGTCATATTTTTTGCAACGGTCCATTAGGCCAAGCATTCACCTCTAACTGAACCAAAGCTGTTTCTTGGCCCATGGTTTTAAGTACGCACCTTTTCATTATGATCGCCACATCGGCCTATACACGCATTCCATTCTTGAAACAAAATTTTAAAGAAGTTACACTCAAAAAATATATACCCGTATAAAATGACGCAAAAAAGATCAAAGCTTATAAAATTCTCCATTAATATTAAAAAAAATAGACACTCAATACTGAAAATACACCAACATACTGTCTTAAAATTTAAGTAAAATACATCACATTTCATTCCCTCTCGATCTTATTTACACACATTACATTCTGCGAGACACCCGATATTTCAAACAACCGCCTTTTCCCAAAAGCGCAGTCTGAATGGTAAATATAGAGCTTTTTTGAAGAAAAATCTTCGGATTCGAAGGGGAAAATAAACTATAAAGGAAACTGCAAAATGAGTCCCTGCGAGTCTCCTAAAGATAGCATTTTCCGAATAAAAAATTGTTTTCGCGGAGGAAATAAGTAACCTAATATGTCTGGAAAATACCTAGAAACGCGATAGGCTTAAGTAAAAAATGGATTTTTCGTCATCTTGTGTAGTTGGAGATCTGAGAATATACCGTTGTTATTGGATGGCTGGAATCGGTATATTACTACTCATTGACTCTATTTTTAGGTTGATGGGTATGTTATTATCTCTTTAGTATCAATATTATTATCTCTTTTTTCAGATGTATATTTATATATTTATACTAGCTGAAATATCCATAGAGTAATGATACAAATAGAGGAATAAAAATGCTGATTTCCGTGTGTGCATCATTGAAATCACGTGATTTGAGGAAATGCCAATTCATTCATGCGCCAATATTACTTGGCGGGCCTTGGCGACTTTCAGAACTAAGCGAGATCGAAGTATTGTAATATGGTTTTGTGTTGAATTTTGTATTTAAATATCGGTTTTTTTTAACTAAGGGCACAATTTAAAGGAGTTTAACAGATTTATTAGATATTTTTATTATTTTGTACTTTTGAAATAATTGCGCTACGTTTTTATGTAAAAAAATTACGCTAAGCGAAGTTCTTTCAATTGTTATTTGTATAGTTCAATAAGAAAACATGAACAATAAAACCGGATAAATAGAAAGAGTTTCGTTTTTTCGAGTATTGAACACAAAGAAAATTGTATTTTCGTTTCGTTAATGAAAAGGAAATATTTAGCGCAAATTATTTGAAAATAAGTAAATACCTACATATATGTTAAGAAGTTGAATACGAACAGAACGCCTTATCACCAAAAAAGAAGAAAGTGCACCAAATTTGGAACTCCTGCAGATGTGAACGCCAAATGTGGTAGCGCTAAAACCACGTGATGTTGGTTTTTTTCTTCAATGTTGACACTGCGGCCTTACGAGAGTCCGGCATTGAAGGCGCTCTCTATTTAATATAACTCTTTGGAAATACCCATCCTACGCACGGGAAGGAAATAAGTTACAAAATTGATACAAATACAATATTATACCGGAATATATAATATTTTTAATTTGTCACCCATTAGGGGGAACCAAACTATTAAGAGTTCCTATTTGTAACGAAATTTTATTAGAAAGGTCCTGCAAGAACTGGAAAGATTGATAATATGGAAAAGTTGGCTATACAATAAATTGGATATATATACGTTACTCCAGTTGATTAACATCCCTTATTTTAACCTTTAGTAACATCTCAAAGATTTAAAGAGAAACAACTCTTATAATTGTTAATAATAATTATCTCCGAGAAACTTTTATTAGACACCTATGTCAACATTTGTCGTTAAGTTTCATAAATTGGCGAGAATATAAGAAGAAGAAAAAAACGAAAACGATTTTAAAAGGTTCATTTGCCAAATTCAAAATTTTTATTGTACTGTAAACCTTATCAAAATGCGAAGGGGAGGGGGGCGGGAAAGGGGGGACTGTTCTTCAGTACCTTTTTATAGTTTTGCCCCAACACATTTTTATATTAAACTTTTTAAAATAAAAAATAATAAGCCACATTTTTTACTGCATTACCAAACCAATTTTTTTAATAAAAATTCGTACCTTACCCACTATTACAGATGATGGACGCAAACCCATTCCCCCTCTGCCACTTGTACCACGTGAGGGAGGAGTCAACAATAGTAGTTTTCGATTCCGCCCACATAACTCTTCTTATACGCATACCATCATATAAAGAAAGGTAGGCCACATCGACCAAGCCAATTATTAACCCATTCCGTTCGCTAATCTTTGTACTCCATGAAGGTGAAGGGAATGTCGCCTTTAGCTGCAGACAATTTCGTTCTCATTACTCCCCGGGGAATCATGATATGGACGATAAATGACATACCGTCGTATAGGAAAGTGAGTCGCGTCGATCAGGTCGTTTGTTAACCCATTTTTCCTTCTGATGTTTATACCGCATTAAGGGAAATGGTGACAGGCAGTATACGTTTCCACCCCAATAATTTTACGGGAAATCAGCCTACGTGGATAAATAACATAACATTCAGTAGGGAAAGGTAAGCCACGTCAACTAGATTGACCATTTATACACTCTCCCTCTGACCTTTCTTCCACGTGGGGTTCGAAGTATTCAAGAAACAATTTTTACAGTACAGTGTGGCTTGTACATATCCGATAGCTTACTTTTTCTATGTAAGATATAAGTAACAACTTTGTCAAATTTCATCTTCCTGGGTATACAGAAAGTTAGAGAATTAGTGATGAGTCAATGGATAAGTGGCGAGGATTTTTACTTTTGGCAGTAGCGTTCGAATTTTTTAAAATCATTTCTTAGTGAGCAATTTGGGCTTAAAGTGTACCTTCATGCCAAATTTAATTTTCATAGTTGTTGTAGTACGGAATATCCTGTTATCCAAATATATTTTCCCTATTTTGACATATATTTTATCATTTTTTGACACTAATTTTGCCATTTTGTGTTATTTGTACAAATGTGATCATATTTGAGTTCATTTCGATATTTTAATCATTTAACGAAATGTTTTATATATTTGGCGATATTTTTTATTTATTTGGCGATATTTTGGCGACATTTAGTCATTAGCCAATCAGAATGCTCCTCATTAGTTGCATAATATTAAAATATTCCATTGTTTCAATCTTGAAATATGCATTGTTATATGTTCTCCATGTTAATCCTGTAGAGAGGTTTTTAAAAATCGTTATTTCGGGGGGGGGGGGGGGATCTGACGCCGAGCAAGCCCGTCGCACAGGGTGGTATGTCCCCCGAGCAGGCCCGTCACACCGGGGAGGGGTCTGGTTGCCGAATTATTTACACTCAAATATATTTAAGTTTACATTTAAACATAGATATAATCTCATTAAAACATAGATGTAAAAATAGCTAAGTTATAATAAAAACGTTCTACCAGTAAGAATTGATGATATATAAAATGTGTTCAAGTGTATTGACCATAGACGTTGCCTCTGTTGAAAAATAGTAATAAAAATAACAATAACTACAGTATACATACTTAGATCAAATTAATTTCAGAATATTTTAATGTGTTATAATATGTTATAGCATGTCCGTGCTATAATTATAGCATTAACAACCCCTCTCCTCCAGACACATGCGTTGTTAGGGCGAAATATAGTAGCGGATTTTGTATAGTCAGATAAACATAAAAGTTTAACACTTATGCTGTCATAGATGGCTACATTATCAACGGTTTGTTTAAAAAAAAACACGTTTTAATGAATTATTTTAAACGCACTTAAAAAAGTAAACGTTGATATTTTTGAGATGAACGAATAATTCGTCACTGCTCCTAAAAATTATCTTTCTTTTGATATCACATGAGTTAAGATCCATTGAGTACAAGGACCGTAAACTGGCTCTTTACTACATATATTACATATATGACATTATGTTTTTTTATGCACCTGGTACAGTCCTTGTTTATGCTGATTTTCAAATGCACCATAATAATCATTATTAATCACAGCTCTTTATTATTTTATGAATTTTTTATTGTTATCGGACTAAAGTAAGTATGCCAAGCTTCAAGTCAATCCGCCATATGAATGTAGTTTAAAATTGAATTAAAAAAATAATATTAATTGCAAGCAGAAAATAAAAACAACATTATTTGTACGTTAGATTCTAATATAAATTTATGTTCTCATTACACAAATAACCATTACACTTTTCAAATATAAAGTTCATTACAAGTTAATGTTTAGTTGCCGTTGAAACAGTGTGCCATAGAACCTCGTTTGCCATTTGTATAACACGTAATTCTATTCTAGAACAATACAGAAAACTGCATCAATCTGGTTTCCACTTCAGCACTGTGAATGAGGAAAAAAAAATACTTCATTCCCAATACTTATTGGCTCTTATAATTAAATTATCCAGAAACATCCGGAAGTAATTTGGGAACTGTGAGAAAAATGGCTTCCATGCTGTGAACAAATTCTCTGGGAGAGAGTAATTGAACAATTAGTGCATTTGATCAATCTAGGAGTGTTCCCTCTTTTGTCTAAATTGATTTGGATTTTTTTTTAATGTTTTTGGATTCCAATTAAAATTATAATAACGCCGTATGTTTTTATTGCATAAGTATAAATGTGTGTTTAAAAAAAAACAATTATGATATAATATTTTTAAATATATTATTATTGTATCATTTAGTAACGTTAAGAGCTTCGTATATAAAACATTTTCTTGCGTGTGTAGATATTAATAAGTTTATTTATATATTATAGTTACCCTTTAAGAAGTATGGAAATTAATAATAAAATTGTAAATTTTTTTTCGCTGCAAGGTTGATTATTTATATTTTCGAAACATGTTTAAAAAACACCTTTTTAAGCGACTGAACAGCACGCCAACCAAAACTACAAAATAAAACCGCGAGAAACTTTAAATTAAAACTGCCAAATCGCGCGCCACCTCGAGAGGTTATCAATTCGACCGTTATGTATTTTTTTGTGTATGTTAGCGCAGGATTTCGGTTCTAATTCAGATATTTACCCAATTTGTTTTTTGTTGGATAGGAGATGTTTCACTTGTGAGCAATTTTTTTAAAAAAATATCCGGTGTTTAACTATCCGGAATTCTCAATTAACCAGACCGTTTGAAAAAAAATATCGTCCTATTTCGAAAATTCTTTTTTTGTTGGATAGAGAAAAATCCAATTAGGCAAAATCTGCAAAAAAATAATAGGTTATCCGGCTGTTATATATCAGGAAATGTCGATTAACCGGAGTTTTTTTAAACAATTTATCCAATTTCAAAATATTTTCATTGTTCAACAGAAGTTGTACAACAAGGACATTTCGTTTAACAAGCTTTTATTGGCATTGATAGGGATTAATTTACAATACATTGTTGAGCACAAGTTGCTACTTGAATTTCTTGGTGAATAATAATAGTGGGCGATGCACCCTGCTAAATTTTAAACTAAAAAGGTAAAAATAAAATAATCTTTTTAAAAAAATCTCTGGGAAAGAGTAATTGAACAATTAGTGCATTTGATCAATCTAGGAGTGTTCCCTCTTTTGTCTAAATTGATTTGGATTTTTTTTTAATGTTTTTGGATTCCAATTAAAATTATAATAACGCCGTATGTTTTTATTGCATAAGTATAAATATGTGTTTGAAAAAAAAAAATGATGATATAATATTTTTAAAGATATTATTATTGTATCATTTAGTAACGTTAAGAGCTTCGTATATAATAATTTTTCTTGCGTGGGTAGATATTAATAAGTTTATTTATGTATAATAGTTATCCTCTAAGTAGTATAGAAATTAATACTAAAATTGTAAATTTTTTTTCGCTGCAAGGTTGATTATTTATATTTTCGAAACATGTTTAAAAAAACACCTTTTTTAAGCGACTGAACAGCACGCCAACCAAAACTACAAAATAAAACCGCCAGAAATTTTAAATTGAAACTGCCAAATCGCGCGCCACGTCGAGAGGTTATCAATTCGACCGTTATGTATTTTTTTTGTGTATGTTAGCGCAGGATTTCTGTTCTAATTCAGATATTTGCCCAATTTGTTTTTTGTTGGATAGTAGATGTTTCACTAGGGAGCAATTTTAAAAAAATATATCCGGTTTCATCCGGCATTTAACTATCCGGAATTCTCAATTAACCAGACCGTTTGAAAAAAAATACCGTCCTATTTCGAAAATTCTTTTTTTGTTGGATAGAGAAAAATTCAATTAGGCAAAATCTGCAAAAAAATAATTGGTTATCCGGCTGTTATATATCAGGAAATGTCGATTAACCGGAGTTTTTTTAAACAATTTATCTAATTTCAAAATATTTTCATTGTTCAACAGAAGCTGTACAACAAGGACATTTCGTTTAACAAGCTTTTATTGGCATTGATAGGGATTAATTTACAATATACATTGTTGATCACAACTTGCTACTTGAATTTCTTGGTAAATAATAATAGGGGGCGAAGCCCCCTGCTAAATTTTAAACTAAAAAGAAAAAAACAAAATATTCTTTAAAAAAAAAAAAAAAAAAAGGAAAACTGACTTAAAGAAATGCGCTAAAAAGTAAAAAAATATTTTTTTAATTTTACGACCAAGTTGAAAAAATTGAGTTATTTAATATCAATTTTATACTTATTACAACTTTTTGAAGTTGGTGCCAATTTACAAAAATCATACTTAAATTTTGGCGCCGACTTCGAAAAGTTGTAATAAGTATAAAATTTATATTAAGTAACTCAATTTTTTCAACTTGGTCGTAAAATTAAAAATTATTTTTCACTTTTTAGCGTATTTTCTTTAAGTCGGTTTTCCTTTTTTTAAAAAAGGTTATTTTTTATTACTTTAATAAAGAGAGCTTTTAAAATATATCCTAATTTTTAAATTTTTAAAAACACTTAATTTTTTTTTACGAACTTAAAATGTATGTGTGATTGGGGAAACAATGCCACGAAAAGGTGTTTGTTACGCTCAGATTGTGACTCTGTGCAGTAGTGGGATTAGTTGTATAAAGCTTTAAAAAACATGACTAAGAAATTAACATACATGTTCTTTAATTTAGGCATTAAAAACAAGCGTTGTAAACTCGCGTGGGGGAATAACACACATTATAAAAAGGCCGCCAAAATTCCACAAACGGTTTTCTTTAGAGTGTTTTGGCTGACCGCTATGGGCCGCTGGAATCGGTCGTATTATAGACTTTAAAAGGTGTTACGGGTACATTAAAAGTTGTGACGGTTACAGTGATTATTAATGTACACTTGGGTTATACAAAAATGATAAAAAATGAATGGGCAAAAAAATAAATAAATTAGGTGTTGGCTATGGTAGTTCTATGTTTTCATCGTTTGCAAAATTGGATAATTATAACTAATTCTTATCACGTAATTTACAATTCTAAAGTTAAAAACATACAAAGCTCTTAAATTTTTAGTCACCGTTTCGTAATTTACTAAACAAGATAAGATGTTTTACCTCCACTACGTGTGTTTGATAGTCTACAAATTTAATGTAAAACCCTGTATTTCAATATACAAATTTCCCATTTGAATATCAAGTAAGATTAGTAAACTTTAGTTTTTAGTTATAGCATAAATTCTTAAAAATAATATTACTAGTAGTTCTGTTAACAGTAGATATCGATCCAAAAATTAGACGTCGATTTTAATGACTTCAAAGATCATTCATGCCAAATTTGAAGAAAATCGAACAACACGTTTGATCGTGATTGCGCGTAATATACAAATTTACAAACAGACGACGTACCGAAAGGACGGGTTGAAACAGAGATCTCGCCTACGCTCGTTCAATTACCAGTGAACAATGAGGGCAAACAGAGGTCTATTAAAAGTCATATTTAGTTAAGGTTTGACTATTTAAAAAAAAATCGAAACTTAAAATTGAGAAAAAATAGTGTTTGTATTTTTAAGTGAAAAGCACATAATTTTGATGAAAACTCTAGTGATTATGCTGAAAATAAATTTATAACGAACACATTATCTCAAAATATAATACGGTAAAAAATTTGAACAGACAAGCAAAAAATAACTTTTAGTGTCTTTGGAATTTCTGAACTCTCCGTAGAATCTAAAATAATAACCCGCAATTTATGGCTCCTAAGATAATGGTGTTTGTATTTGCTAAATAAACATACTCTCTTTTGAATACGTTTTTTTAAAAGGCGTATTTTTCTATGTATTAGAGTATACAGTATATTCATAGAAGCAAATAAAATGGCCAATTATGGACATTTTAGTGTTTTCCTTTATCCAGAAATTGTGAGAGTGGTAAATTTATTCTTAACATTATTCTCTCGAGAATTTGTAGTGTTTTATTAACTTTACAGAAAATAAGACAACACAGTATTTTTACAGGCGATTTAGTTTATTTATACAGTAAAGAAATATTTTTTGTGAATTTCATATTCAGAAATAATCATGTGACTTCAAAAAGAAAACATTATAACTGAGAAAAAGTTTTATGTACAATGTCATGTGTGTATATAAATAAAAATGTCTACTAATAGTTTTAAGATAATGCATAAACAAAAAAAGATAATTTATATAAAAAAAGGCTATATTTTTAAAGTTATTCATATCCGAAATATAATAATATTGTAATATCTACCATATAATCCCTCCAATTTTTTTTTTTAAAAAAAAGGGGGAACCGGCCCCTGCTCCGCTTACGCTCCGCCAACCCCCGACGTTTCGACCTCCGTTTTTTTTTTTTTAAATTTTTCACTTAAAAAAACGTGAAAAATGGTGATTATTTTAGGCATTTCGTCAGTTGTTTAAAATTTTATAACTACCAAACTAAATCGAATTGTCAAAAACGCTCTGGATCATTTGTAGCCAATAGTTCAAACTATATCCTGAATGTTTTATTTATTTTTTGTTGAAAAGTGGAAGACAAGTATTCAAAAATATATGAATTTTTTTCAAAATTTTATAAAAATTATGATTTTAATATTAAATAACGTCTAAAATAGTAATCGTATTGAAACAAAATATATTCACCTTATTTCTCAAAAATTTCTTAACAAACTGACACAATTTCAAAATTTTAGAACATTTACTTTTTGAGATGCTTGCGGAACAACGAGAAACACAGTCGCAAATTAAAATATTCTGAATATTGAAAAAAAAGTATTTTTTTTCACTATATTTAATACCTAACTTAATTAATAATATCTAATTTAATTGTAAAGATATAAATATAATCTTTATGATATCAAAAAGATGAAGTTTCAACAATCATTTATATATTTTTTTTAAATAAGAAAATATTTAATTTTAAATTACTTATATAAGTTTTAGAAATCACGTTGCAAAAATGAGGGTGAAAAACTTCAAATAAGTGAAGCGTGTTTAAAGGTTTAAAAATTTACAAATCAAAAACTAATTCGAATTTTAAAAAATACTTACTCGGATTTCTAGTTCAAACCTATTCCTACATTCTCGAAATATGCAGGCGGAGAGTTTGTTGGATACTCAAGCATCCTCTACTCAGGTAAGTGTATCAACTAATCTTGCTGGGGAGGTTAACTTTTCTGAAAGTGACCTTCTCAGGCTTGGTGGGTTGGATATCGACACCTGCTCAGAGGGCACTTTGCAACCCTCGTCACCCACTTCAGTTGGCGATACGGATAGTCTACTTTTGGACGATTCTGAGGGAGCTGAATCTACAGCTCCATCAACAGATACCCAATTCTCGAAACATGGGTAAAGGTATCAATGTAGGTCAAATTAACCTTCACCATAGTCGTTCAGCTTCTGCTATTCTTAACAGAAAGATGACAAGAGGTGAAATTGACATTGCCCTCATTCAGGAACCCTGGATCCGTAATGGTAAAATCATGGGTCTGGGGGTTAAAGGTTACAATATTTTCTTTGATAATACCTGTGACAAACCTAGAACCTGCATTTTAGTTAACTCTAAGATCAACGTTCTTAACTTGGTCAATTACCTCACTGGAGACTGTGTTGCTGTTAAGGCAATGTACAGTTCCTCCCAAGGATTTAAGGATGAGGTCATTCTTGTATCGGCCTATCTTCCCTATGAGGAGTCCAATCCTTTCTCCAACACCATCTTTGCCATTTTGGATTATAGTGTTGCTAAACACTGTAAAATAATTCTAGGCCTAGATGCTAACTCGCACCACATTCTTTGGGGCAGCAGTGACTGCAACAAACGTGGTGAAGTACTCATTGAACATCTGTTGAGATATAACTTGTATATTCTTAATACTGGCAATGAACCCACTTTTGTGAATGTTAACCGAAGAGAAGTCATTGATATCACTTTGTGTAACAACCCTTGCCATGCGCTAGTTCATAATTGGAAAGTGTCAGATGAAACCACTTTATCTGATCACAGACTAATTATGTTTTCAGTTTTAGGTCCGTCAAGGATCTTTACTGAGGGTAGGAACCCAAAGAAAACAAACTGGAGTTCCTACAAGGATGAATTGGCTAGGTTGTTAGAGACCGACAACCAATTTGGTAAGCTGTCCTCTGTTAATAACTTGGAGATGGCTGTTGATCAGCTTCAGCATGCCATTATCCAATCTTATTATCATAACTGTGATATTACACGCACTGCCTCACGCAGGATCGTTCCATGGGGGAACACAGAACTTAGCGCATTACGTAACAAATGCAGAAAACTGTTTAATAGAGCTAAGAAGAGCTGTGACTGGCTAGCCTATCGCACTGCTCTCACTGTCTATAATAAGGCTGTCAGAGATGCCAAAAGGAAATCCTGGCAAGCATATTGTAGCAGTATTGAAGATCTCTCTGCTACATCTAAGCTTGTCAAAATCATGTCGAAAGACAAGAGCTGTAGCTTAAACACTATAAAGCTTCCTAATGGTAAGTATGCTTCCTCTGGGAACGCAATCCTGAAAGAGATGTTTCGGGTTCATTTCCCGGGCTCCCTTGAAGTGTGCACAGCAGCTACCCCTATTCTAACCACGATCTCGTGCGGTAAGAACAATTGGGATGCTGCAAAGATGGTTGTGTCCCATGACAAAGTTGTCTGGGCAATTAATACCCTCAAACCCTTCAAATCTTCTGGTATGGATGAAGTGGTCCCGGCCCTTCTTAAAGAAGGGCTTTTTATTTTGGCACCTATTCTCTGCAGAATCTATAGAGCCTGCAATGCTTATGAATATGTTCCAACTTCCTGGATGCAAACTAAGGTAATATTCATTCCAAAAATTGGAAAAGATAATTACTATGAGGCTAAGTCCTTTCGACCTATCAGCCTTACATCTTTCTTGCTCAAAACGCTTGAAAAACTTATTGATAGGCATATCAGGGAGACTGTCTTGGTTTCCAAGCCACTCTCTGTCTCTCAACATGCCTATCAGCCTGGTAAATCCACTGACAGTGCCCTATACAATCTTTCCTTTATTTTGGAAAAAAATATCAGGGCTAAGAAGATTGCTCTGGCTGTCTTTCTCGACATTGAGGGGGCCTTTGATAAGGTTCCTGTTGAATCTATCATTCGTGCTCTTACTCAAAGAGGAGTCAACAATGTTGTTGTTAACTTCATAAATAATCTGCTTTCATCAAGATATGTCTGTGCCTCACTTCTTGGTGACGACTTGATGGTGCATGCAGTCGCTGGGTGCCCCCAGGGAGGAGTTCTTTCACCCATCCTGTGGTGCCTGGTTGTTGATTCACTTCTAGAGACCTTTTCTCTCTCAGGTGTGTCCTGCATTGGCTATGCTGATGATGTTGTAATTATCACTAGGGGTAAATTCATTGACACCATTTGTGATGTTATGGATAAGGCACTTCGCGATGTCGAAAAATGGTGCCACAACGAGGGTCTCTCAGTAAATCCTCAGAAAACCAACTTGATTGCTTTCACTAGAAAGACATCCACTCTTGATGTAAACATCAAGTTCTTTGGTCAGTCCCTTATTTGTACTAATGAAGTCAAATTTTTGGGAGTTTTCTTTGACAAAAAACTTAATTGGATTAGCCACTCTGAGTTCTGCATTGGTAAAGCCAAGAGGATCTTTTGGAGCTGCAAAAATGCCATTGGGAAAACTTGGGGGTTAAATCCTAAGGTCCTTCATTGGGTATATACAATGATCATTTGTCCTATACTAACCTATGGCTCTGTTGTATGCTGGTCTAGGACCAAGATACTTAACTGCAGACTTGATCTTGGAAAAATTCAAAGGATGGTCTGTGTTGCAATCTCTGGGTGTCTTAAAACCACCCCTTCAGCCACCTTGGAGCTTCTCCTTGGGCTACACCCTCTTCATATGCGAATTGAGGCTGAGGCTCTTATTTGTGTAAGAAGACTGAAATATTTAGGTCATTGGCATGATTATTCAAAATATCTGTCATGGAAAGATCTTAATTCTAAGGTAACTGAGCACCAGCTGTTCAACATGCCCTGCGACATAACGCTTGCAAGATTCGGCTTCAATAAGCCTTTTAAAGTCCATTTCCCTTCACGGTCGGATTGGACTGAAGCTCCAACAAGTGAACATAACCGTATTGTTTGGTACACAGACGGTTCTAAACTTGATTACTCCACTGGGGCAGGTGTCTTCTGCCATGCTGACAATACCAAACTATCTTATCCTCTTGGTCAATTCACCACAGTTTTCCAAGCTGAGGTCTACGCTATCCTTATGTGTTGTAGAATATGCATAGACAGAAACTATCATGGCAAACATATTTATATATGTTCAGATAGCCAGGCTGCCCTCCTGGCTCTTCAGAAACCTAGTTTCACCTCACTACTGGTTTGGGACTGTTATTCTAACCTATGTAAACTGGTTGTGAATAATAAAGTCTCCTTATTTTGGGTCCCTGGACACTCGGGCATTCCGGGTAATGAAATGGCAGATGAATTGGCCAGACTAGGCTCTTGTTCTCCCTTTATTGGTCCTGAGCCAGCATTAGGTATCTCTAATGAAGTTATCAGAGGTACTGTCTTCTCTACTTTTAGGAAGTTACAGTACGAGGACTGGCGCAGCGCATCAGACCAGAGACAAGCTAGAGAACTAAATAGTGGATGTCCTAGCTCTCGTCATAAGGAGCTGTTAAAGCTCCATCGCTCTGGTATTCGTAGGGCAATTGGATTACTAACTGGGCATTGTACTCTCAGTAGGCATCTTACTATTATGAGGGTTAAGGATGACCCTTTGTGTAGGGGATGTAAGAATAATGAAGAAACCGTTGTACACATTCTCTGTGAATGTGACTTCTTCTCTGCCCAGAGGTTTGAGCACTTGGGACGTCACTTACTTGAGCCTTGGGAGCTCCAGGATATTCCTGTTAGATCATTGCTGAATTTTGCTTCAGCCACGGATCTCTTTTCTTAAGTGATTAAAGATTTATTTCAGGGGAAAGTACAATAGACCTCTGGTCGCAGTGCTTGCTCCAATTTGGAGCCCCCATCCATAAGTCATAAGTCATACATTCTCGAAAAAAATTGGATCTCTCCTCTTCATAGTGTGTCAGAAACTTGACGGACAAAATTACTTGTAAGCGAAATTTTAACAACGGTGACTTTAATATTAAATAACTTCTATACTAATAATCGTATTGAAACAAAAATATATTCTTATTTATCAAACATTTTTTAACAAATTCACTTAATTTTGTAATTTTAGGATTTTTACTGTTTATAATACGATCTAAATAATTGAAAATTCCCCCTAGGGGTTACTTTTTTTAAAATAGAGAAATAAATTGTGCAGTTTAAACAGTTTACTTTTTTAAAATTGTTTTTTTTATAATGTGTGTCATTTAAAATATTTTAGGGTAATTAACAAATATTTTTTATAAATAAAACTTTTTAAAATATTAAAGTTGAAAAAAAATCATTTGTGTATTAATAAATTTCTTTGATTTTTAAAGATTGTGATTTAAAGATATTGGCTTTAAATATTTTTTTTTATAATATCCAAACTCATACTCTGTAATTTAGTGTCATACATATTTACCTTATTGCCAAGATATGTTAGGGGCATTTGGTTAAAATAACTAATAAGGTGAAAATCATCCAAGGCTTCAAAATTAATGTCGTCAAACATAATTTCAGTTTAAATTTTCAACCCTGCGCGATGCTTTCTTCATATGTTTTACACTAATGCTTAAATAGTAACGTAATATATTTTACAATCGTGTGCAGATTCGAATCGCAATTTTGTTAGCTTTTCAATTGCCATTTTGAGTTATTACGCTAATTTGACATTTTCTATTTCGTAATTTTATATTACTTGATACCTTTAGTAATAGTTTCGTAAAAGTTATAAACCAACGCCAAAATGGCGTCAGGTAAAATTTCCGTTCCGTGACTCCCATTGGTTTTAATAAAATAATTTACCGTATCTCACTTATAAATATATTTTTTTATTAATATACATGAAGTTTTATATGTGCGTTGAGCTACTATAAGATTCTCTATCCACTTGTTTACGTGACATCAATATATTTATGTTGAAAATGGAAATCATAGGTTTTCCACGCCAAAGTTTTAAATGAAAATTGATATGTCGGAGTGCTCCTTTATTCTTTAGTTTTACCGTGCGTTTTTCGAGAATTTGAGGCAAACAGCTTATTTGAAACCTCAAGATGTAATTTTTTCCTACTTTGTTGGTAAAAACGATTATTTTATTTGGCAGAGATATATAGATAATAACTTGACGATTGTTGTATTCCATTCTTTGTAATAACGCTAATATTGCCAAACGGCTGTGCTGAAAAATGATTGAATTTTCACTTACCGAATCGCAATTCATCGATATTATATTTGTGAAATGAACATTGTTAAAAAGAGTGTTATTGGACTTCGGCTATCAATTTTTAATAGAGATTTCATTTGGTAAAAAAAGGCGAAAGTGCTAATTAACAATTAAATAATTTAAAATTATATTTTTTTATGTGTAGTATATACCAATTAGCTAAGACTTTTATACAATCGAACAATTAACGAAATCTTACATAACTCACCTTTATTCTGTAGAGTTAGTCATCATGCTAATGATGTAGTCGCCACTAAATTGAACGTTCTATCATTGCAGTTGTGGGTAGACTAGAACTTAATTCATCAGTCGTATATTCAATTAAGTAAGTAAATACTTTGCCACATCGAAAATTGAAGGAGCAAGTTGGAAGGATGGGTTCACTGACAAAAATCCCTTTCCAAGATTTAAACAGCTTTTTCGCTGACAACAATCTTGAAGAAAATGGTCGCTTTTCGTTGGGCATCCACTATTTGTTGCAAACGAAAAAATTGACACGATACTTTTTCCTATTCATCGATCGTAAGCGTGATTAATGGTGTTAAGTTAACAAAATTGGCACGCTTTCGTACTTTTTGCATTTAGATCTGCTTAATGAAATCGAAACATTATAAGTGAAACATATACTTTTTACTACTCTGTATCTGCCTAAATAAATCAAGCACAGCCAAACAATTTTTAAGGAAGACGGATATGCCCTTAAAGTTTTCATCTACATAAAAATTAGATTGTTTTCAAAAATGTTAGTTAATCGAAACTTGCTCCTTCAATTAAATAGTCATAAATAAAATTATTTCGCAACCTATTTTTATTTGATTATTTCCAAAGTTAATTTAAATATATATTTTTTATCAAAATTGTATTGACATATTAGGTTTATTTAGGTTCCATTCAATTCCATTTTTAATTAAAAGGTGCTGCCACTTTCATAAAATAATCTTCTTTTATAAGAATAAACAATAAATGTTTCACCTAGAATGCTAAAATAAAAAAAAATTGCATCAAGCATTTAAAAAGAATTATTCTCTTCCTATTATAAGGAAACGTGAATCCTTGGATTAGATATGAATATTTGATTTCTGACTGAAAGACTGATAATTGAATTTTTTTTCGGCTTCAGAATTCTGAGATGGGAAATGGAGTTCCATATCTTATTTCAGTTCTTTCATCTTAAGAATTTGTAGGGGATTAGAATTTTCCATCTATTCTAGCAATAAGAAAGCTTTAGGGGATTTTTCTAGGCTGTAATTCTTTTTTTTATTCTATTTGTTTGGTATTTTTTTTTATTTTCACATTATAAATATCATTGATTATAATATTTTTATGTATGTTTGGATATTTCGCGATATTTTTCAATGGAATGTAGTCTAAATTTTATTTTAAATTTCCATTACCTTTCAACATTACTTTATGGATACAATGTTTACAGGGAATTAGGAATTTGTATTCTTCGTTGTAAGATAATGTCGTATTAATGTGAATTGTGACTTTTTTTAAATATTCCAGACATAATTATTTCAAATTAAAATGGGATTTTAGTTATCAAAATTTAGGTTTGAGTTATCAATACTTGGTTAAAGGGGTTGCTTTGCTCCTTGCAGCGTAATTTTACTCCATCTGTTGAAAACAGTATTATATTTGAAAAAAGTCAGGCACAAAATACGGCGAAATAAGTCAATAATATATTTTTCCTGAGAGGATTTGCAATCCTGCTGTACAACTGTATGGCTGTATTTTTCTTCGCTTCCTGTTAGGGAAAGTTATTGCTAAAATCATTGTTGTCTAGGTATATCATGTCTTTCTTCTAGTGGAAAATGTTGTATATTTTACGTTAACCACGTGTACCCTGAATAATGTAAATGTTTAATTGTGTTGTGCAACTATCAATTTAAAAGTTTACTAAAGGTCTTTCTGATCTTTAACTGCTAATTCAGGTTACTAATCATTTTACTCGCCAACCCCATTCCAATCCAAATCTCGGGGTTAGCTTACGCCACCAGTCAAAGTAAAGTTCACCTTACAATAGCAAACCAAACCTTAGAAAAAACCTAAATGTTCTTCTAATTTACTGAACAAGCAGAACATTTAAGTTGCATGCCTATATAATATGTTTGCTTTTTTGGACCATGCTTTGCCGTAAGAGGAGAATTTGCGTTAAAATGTGATTATTTAAAAAATATATTTTGAATTTTCTATTTATTTAAATCTCACGTATTTTTATTTACCGCACTGCGGTATACCAGTATAAATTGGACAAACAAATCATTACAAATTCGCAAATTGTTATAAAAAAAGGGAATTTTTGGAATCATTTAAATTTTTTGGGTGTTAAAAAGGATTTTTTTTGTATTGAAAATTGATTTTTTGAACATCAAAAATAGAACATACACTTTGAAGAATGGTTAAATGGTTTATTTACTCCAATCAACCTTTGCTATTGAATTTCTAACATTGGGGTAAATTATCCAACTCCCTTGCCTTACTTTACTCTGTAGAAAAAAAAATATTAGTAAAAAGGTCTACATTAGAATAATGATAGATTATCGATATCTGCAGTTATCACAGAATAAATTGATACCCAGAACATAATATCTGTGATTAGTTATTATTCAAATTTGATTATTCGCTATAATGTAATTACTTACATCGTATTTTTAGTAATAGTTCGGTATAAGTTATAAACTATCACCAAAATGACGTGAGGTAAGTTTCCATTCTCTGTCTCTCATTGGTTTATTTTACGACAAGTAGATCCACCAACTTGTTTACGTGACATCGTATCTCTTGGAAGGGGAAACCTTAATTCTTTCATGCCAAAGTTGTCACTGGAAATTGATTTGCAGAATATTCCCTTATTTTTACCTCATACTAAAAATTGCCCTTATAATACTATAACACTTTAATTTGTTTTCGTACCTTGTGAATAAATTAAAGAAAATGTCAATATTACACACGTTTCGCTCCGCATAATTTGTAAAGCTAAAATGTTGTATTATTCTTTTATTATTTTTCGTGATTCATCATATTTGTCTTAAAGGAGATGTTACGAAACATATTAAAATGTCAGCCATTGTATTTTTTGTGGTACTGACTTCATAAAATTAAAGTACACGTTGTTTTTGATTGTGGAAACAAAATGTATCATTACAATAAAATTATTGATTAAATTTTAACCAACATTCCTTAATATTATTTATATTGTATGCCTATAAAGTGAACTGATTCATTAGTTTTAAGTAGTAGACTAATAGTAGGATTTCGGCTTTGAACTTAAAATTATAAAATTGACTTTAATTCATTTTGAAAATAGAAGCAAAAAATTATACAATATAACTAACATGCAGTAAGGTGAAAAATAAAACAGCCTAGTTAATTTTTTTTATCGATTGTAAATGAGTTTTAGTTTTCAAATAAAAGTTGCAAATTACTCGGTTTCTTAACCATTGGCAAATAAATTTTTATAATTTTGTGAATACTATCTAAATTATACACTATTATTTTCTTGTTTGTTTATTATACACGTAAATGCGTTTTTCAATTTTCTGGATTTATCAAAATAAATTGTATATTTGTGTTAATTTACGGGTAATACCTAGAAACAAACAATTCTCGACTAAGCAATTATTAAATTAAACAATACCTTCTCGTATAAAAGCTCCTCGAATTTTTTCGCTGATATAAGACTCTACACCGGATCTGTTGAAGCAGCCATGTGCTCTGCAATTAAGATGAAAAAGTAATATTTTCTAATTAGTAACTTTTCGTATGTCTCTCCCTAATTAGGCTACCAAATTACGCGAAAAGCAACCTGCGTTTTGTCATCCACATATCTCAGATCTTGTAACAAAATTCCTTCAGTTCCTAAGCAGAATTTCTTTGCTTTTGTTATATTAGATTACGCATTGTGCAAGGCACAAATGCGAATGTAATAAGAGGCGAGCTAGTGTTTATACTGTTAATTTCTGACTAAAAATGCTCTTGGATCTACAATGAAGTGGGTTAGAATTCATTATATAATAGTAATGTCTATGAGAATTTGAAGGGTTTTGATAATTGCTGAAATAGCACCTATAATGTTAATGAAATTAAATAAATTATTTTTTGAATTTTAATTAACATAAATTTGTTATTTCACTGAACTATTATTAAAAAGAAAAACTTATGTGAACATTGAATTACACAAACTAGTATTGTAGTATGATTCAGTTTATTAAACATATTCTGATTATGGAATGTGAAGCTTCTAAATTTACTCAATAGATCAGACATACAATTATAAAAATATAAGAGGAATACAGTTTCATAAATTACATTGTCCATATTTGCTGTTCCCGAGATATCAAATGGTTTACCATTAATTTAAAAAAGAACACATTTGGAACTACACTCTCTATTTTCACAATTATTATACTTTTTTTTAACTGAAAAGTTTTAAAATACAACTATTAGTTTATGATGTTATATGCTATAACGGGAATTATACAAGTATTGATAGTACAACAAAACAGCAGAAACTAATTTTTTGACGAACAAAGCATTTGGATAGACAGGAGTTTTTTAAATTGAATTTTAATGCGATATTTTTATTTTATGAAACTAAAACTTAAATTCATTTAATTACCGTTTGTTTTGTTATACTAAAAATATGTTTTTCTCGGATTCTCTTCATTGTTTATAATTTATTATATTTAATTTATTATATTTTACTTAAAATATTTTATTACGTAAGTGAGTTATGAATGTATAAACCTTTTAAAGACAACGGGGAAGCTTTGTTTTCATGATTTTAAAATCGGCTCTTGAAAACGATATAATTAATATATTTATTTGATATTTAGTATTGTGGACACTATAGTGCTACTTTCTTCGTTTTAAAATAGTAATTACTTAAAATAAAAGTATTTTCAAAAAAGATGTGTGGCATGAAATGCAAAAAAACATAAAAGTAACCCACATTATTAAAAAAAAATTCTTAATGTGGGACTTTAGAATTTCAGATGAATATAAATAAGATAGCTTTACTTATACTGAAACAGAATTTCGAGCCTTGATCGAATACTTTTTTTGAAAAGTTTAATTTTTGGTTAAACAACTATTTCAGTTCAATTTATATAAAATGCATTACTATTTTGAAAAGTAATGTATTACTATTTTGAAAAGAAGAAAGTAGCATTTTATTGTAAAAACTAAATATCAAATAAAAAAATAGTTATAATATTTTCAAGAGCCAATCTTAAAATTATGGAAAAAATCCATCGTGTTATGTTCAAAAGGTTTTTACTCCTCTTAAGTGTGAATATAAGAAGAATATTAAGCGTGACCCTAGTATTCTGTGAGGCACCTTAGACCTAGTCATATATTTCAAAGTTGGTTGGCATTAACAGTTAAATTAACAGTGTATAAATTGTATAATTTGGCATATATCTTTTTAAAATTCCTTCCAGTTATATAATTTTGGTATAAGTTTACGAACTAGTATTTGAATTTACTAAAATAGAAATACAATTATTTTAAAAATAATGATTTTTAATGTAAATTGGCGAATTTAATATTCACTGTATTCTATATATAATAATGCATTTATGAAAATATTTTGTAGTTGTTACTCACACTTCTATTCGGGTAAAAAAACAAAAACAAAATTTTACGCAGATTCACATGAGAAATACATATTACCAAATCATAGAACGCCAATAAGGTTTACTGTTAGTCGTGAAGATATATTTTCTGTTCACTAGACGTTATTTTACAATTTCCGAAGTCAATATCCGAAGATACAATCTTTGTGAAATATTAATTCCAATCATGTCTGATTAAAAACAGAATGGTTTTTAAAATACAGGTTGGTAGTTGCGTTCAAGATGTGTCTCAAAATATAATCGGTTTTATTTTATTGTTTTTAAAAGCCAATAGATAATTACTGGAATATTAAATTAGTAAAAGCAAAATTACACGCTCACAAAGTTTTATATTGTTTAAAAATAATGTTCTTAAATTCTGTTCAGCAGTAATTCTTAAAACTGTTCGAAAAATGACTCATTTTTACATGAGTAGTACTATTGATTTTATTGTATTGTTTTTAAAAGCCAATAGATAATTACTGAAATATTAAATTAATAAAAAAATTACACCATTACAAAGTTTTATATTTTTTAAAAAGAATTTTTTAAATTCTGTTCACCAGCAATTCTTAAAATTGTTCGAAAAAGGACTCATTTTTACATGAGTATATTACTATTACTTTGTAATGAACTACAAATGCTCCATACATTTCCTAACAAAGCTCCTTGAGGTTCTCAGTTTAAAAAGGCATTCATTGCGTGCTCTTCATTAATACATTAAACCCCCTACAGCTACTAATTTAGTAAAAGCGACAATACTTCTGGGAAAAAAGACGCGTCTACATTCGCCAAAGAGTGCATGCAATATTTCCTTCTGTTTGTCCTGTCCCTGTCCGCCTCTCCCCGCAGAAACCAACACTCGCATGAAAACTTAATGGATTAATGTCTGATTAAAATCAGAATGGTTTTTAAAATCCAGGTTGGTAGTTGCGTTAAAGATGGCTCAAAATATAATTGATTTTATTTATTTTATTGTTTTAAAAGCCAATAGGTAATTACTGGAATATTAAATTGATAAAAAAAAATTTCACGCTTACAAAGTTTTATATTTTTTAAAAAGAATTTTCTTAAATTCTTTTCAGCAGTAATCCTTAAAATTGTTCGAAGAATGACTCCTTTTACATGAGTAGTACTATTGCTATTACTTTGTAATTAACTAAAAATGTTCCATACATTTCCTAACAAAGCTTTTCTGAGTTTAAAAAGGCGTCCATTGCGTGCTCTTCATTAATACATCAAACCCCCTACAGCTACTAATTTAGTAAAAGCGACAATACTTCTGGGAAAAAAGACGCGTCTGTATTCGCCAAAGAGTGCATGCAGTATTTCCTTCTGTTTGTCCTGTTCCTTCTCCCCCTCTCCCCGCAGAAACCAACACTCGCATGAAAACTTAATGCGCACTTAACTGCGGAATCATGTGCCCAAGTTTGTCTCCAAATTCCTCAAACATTCGCAGTTCTTGCAGTTCTTTGGGGGGAGATTTGCGCCGACATTCATATTTAAAGACTTTCTTTCAATGGCGCACACGCCTCCTGCCATCTTTTCCGAAAGGCATCGCAACAAAAAAAAAGAAATGCGGATAGATAGATCGAACACTTCATTTTCTTTTCAACTGTGACTGCGACTGCTTATGTATTTGAGGAGGAAATAACGGACTGCCACATCTGCTGGGGGGATAGGCTGGGGCGTTTTATTTATTCAGCTGCGTTCTGAATCTCTTTGCTGCTGCTACAAAAGGTTCGGGAAGGTGGGTCGATGCGAGGAGGAGGGGGTGGTTGTTTGGATGTATACAGGGGTTTGAGCAATTCAGCAGTTTTTGATGTGGGAATTTCTGAAAGAGATGTTGAAGAATAAACTTTGAGTAGCTAACAGCTACTATTTGCTGTAATAAATGGCATAACCACTTTGTCATGGGTGTAATTACCATGACAAGCAAGACTTCTTAATATGCGCGATTATAAATGTCACTGTCATTGGCCATTGATTTCATCTGTATTTCAATCAGAATTCTTTGTAAGGATGTGCATATGAGGAGTACAGTTCCTTATCAAAACTTTTCTTTTTCCATGCATCTGTTGTCTAGAAATAAATAGAATTGTTAGGAGATACACATTTGACTTTTTACTTTAATTTTAAAGGTATCAATATATTTTTTTACATGTGTGCATAGCGTATTACTGTATTCACATGGTCAAACATTAAAAAATATATAATGTTTTTTTTTTTAAATATAAAATTACAAAAAGCGACCTTTCCTATTTCTGATATAAGTCAAGAAAATATTTGCTGAAAATCGCATTTTTATGAGCAATAGAATGTGGTTAACAAACCGTCATTACAGATTTTTGTTATTTACAAAACAAGTTTTTTTGAAAATTAATTTAAAAAGTACTTCGTTAATTTCACTGTTCAAACTATTTTCTAAAAATACCAAAACAAATATATTGCATATATTACTAATATCTAAAAGACAAATTAAAGTAATGTGTTTGAAAATACAATGTAGGAAATTAGGAGCAGTTTCTTTAAATATATCTGAACTTATATCAATTTAAACCTGATCAAACATGAAAAAAGTCATCACAAAGAAAACGAGTTTAAGTTACATATCCAGGCAATCTTGTACCAAAGCTTAATATTGATTAAAAAAAAAATTTAATTGTACTTAACACAGAAATATTATTTTGGTGTCATTAGGTTCTAAATTAAGATAACTATTTTTTTAAATACTAAAATAATGTTACTTATTTTTGATAATTCTGTGCCACACACACTCTTAAATGTAAAAAAACGTATGCTGTTATATCATGGTTAAATACTGAAGATAGCAATACAATGTTTGTATACTGTACATACTGACAGTACACCAAATCTGAGAAAAAGAGTAGTTTTCGAACATATAATGATTATAGACTTGATCGGAATTTAAAATATTCCATCCTCAATATATTTCGCAAACTTGATTAAATTGGTGAAAATGCCATTGTTTTTACAACAAGGTGTCGATAAACTGATCATTGTAAAGATTCAAAACTACTAGTACAAATGGTCGAAATAATCTAGCCTCCTTTGTTGATGCAATCTTTATTTGATAATCGTTAAATTAGTGAAATCTTAAAAAAAAATTGCATTAAAAAAAGGAAATATGAATTCGTTCTATTGCGCCATCAGAACATATTCTTTTTTTTGTGTTGTCACACTAAAAACCAAAGTGTAATTTATGTATGATATTTTTTTTAAAAATTGAGAAACTTTAAAATTGAAGAAATCAGATATTGTGTTACAGAACTCGCAATCTCGAATACTCAAAAAAATATATATATATAAACAGATTGGTTAAAATCTCAAATGTTATTTACTTAATAGCATCTTAAGCATTTTAAATTGTGTCTAACTCAACTTTTGTAAATGCAAGATATTTTGTCATTTTGATGGCAAATATTTACATTTTGAATTACTTACTAAGTGGGTTTCTGCTTGAAACATAGTACAAATAACAAATTTTTAACACATAAAATCCTTTTACCAACAAATATACGATAACATAATATGGCTTTTGTAATAAAAAATCCATGAAATATTTAATAGAGTAAAATAATGTTTTTCCAACGCTTTTTCACTACTCCATCAGCATACAACCTACTAGCGCAACAAATCGTGTTTGACTTCTTCCCAAATCTTCCCATGCACCCTGGGGAGGAGAATAACACGCCTTCCTTCATTAAATAATGAATAGGCTGCAGAAAATCTTCTCTCTTCCTCAAAGATCCAGAAGAGCCAGTGAAAGAAAGAAGGAATGAGAGGGAAAAAAATCCATCCTTATAACCGAGAGTAACGCGATGAAGAGCGACAGAAAAGTATATTCCAGAAGAACTTAGTGATATCATTCCCAGCGGCTGCCAGTAAAAGAAGAAACGGAACTCAGCAAATGCCAGCTTGTGAGATTCTGATAGGGCTTATTAGGTGGGGAGGTTTGCAGAAAGGTGTCATTTGGGTGGGGTTTTGTACGAGTCGTATAATGTTGTTAGTGTCTTTTAATTTTGAAAGCTAGGGATTCATGATATTTTTATATACTTCCTGCATTTCATTTTGTAGATACGTAAATGGAAAATCGTCATTAGAAATTCTTTTGCCATTGATTTTTTTTATAGAAATATAGCAAATTTGAATACACGAATGATTCTATGTAGTATTTTCAAAAATCATTTGTTAACTAAAACTTTTACAAAACAACTAAACAAAATTTTCTTTTTCTAGAAATAAACAACAATCCATTTTACCATTTTATTAAGTGAAATAGAATGATCGGCATATCGCGTAACGAAATTTAAATAAAAATGATATTCTACGCATACGTTCACCTCATTCATTTAACCTTTTCTGGTCGAGGAGAGTTGCGGCTATGAGTAAAGTTTCATTCATATCTCTGCGAGATATTAGTTTGAATCCGTTTGCCATCCTCAAGTCAATCGGAATTGAACTTGGAACATTCTGGATACTACACCGATACTGTAGGCCTCCGTGGCCGAGCGGTTAAGGCGTTCAACTACTAATCCGAGGATTGGTGGTTCGAATCCGCGCGATGGACTTTGCAAAAGAAAAGTAAAAAAGTAGTGATCTTGTGATCGGAGGGTTGAATAATACTAGAAAAGTCGTCCAGAACATCCGCAAAAATTAACGGCGTGTATACGGGACTGGTGCACGATACATCTGATCGGGGTCCATGGTCCCGACGTCTATTGAAGGCGTTGGGTGCCAGTTCAGGTGTTTCCTCGACATCTGACCATGGTTCTAAAATAACGAGGTGCAGGTATGAATGAATGTGTATGTGTTCCCGGGTCTTTCCTTCGAGATAGACCCCGAACCGTCGCGAGCCCCAGTTGCTCAGTTGGTAAGGCGTTCAGCTACTAATCAGAGGATTGGTGGTTCGAATCCGGGAAATGGACTTGACATAGAAAAGTAAAAAAGTAGTGATCTTGTGATCGGAGGGTTGCCAGCTTCGCTACAAAAATACTAGAAAGTCGTCCAGAATATCCAACAAAATTATACTGGCGTGTATACGGGACTGGTGCACGATACATCTGATCGGGGTCCAAAGTCCCGACGTCTATTGAAGGCGTTGGGTGCCAGCTCAGGTGTTTCCTCGACATCTGACCATGGTTCTAAAATAACGAGGTGCAGGTATGAATCAATGTGTATGTGTTCCCGGGTCTTTCCTTCGAGAATAGCCCCCTGTGCAGCTCTAGTGCGACGTTATTTAACCAAACACCGATACTGTACCAGTTAGGCTAAAGTAGGTACTCGAGTCCAAGTGGGAGTATCGGGGAAATGAAGTGACTACTACAGTACCCCCTTCTCAGTGAGTCAGGCAGGATAAAGAATGAAGATCACTCGTGAAGTGGTGATGTTAAACAAGTTGCTGTGAATAATGTGGTGGTAAAAAGCTGTTTTCAAACCGGGCCATCAATGTGTGCTCTTGACTGTCACTCGGAATTGAACCTGAGACGTTCCGCATGCTACGCCGATGCTCTACTAGTCAGACTAAAGTTACTTATCGAGACCAAGTAGGAGTACCGGGTTGGTTGGTCTGGTTTGGTCTGGTTAATTAACGTCGCACTAGAGCTGCACAGTGGGCTATTGGCGACGGTTCGGGGTCTATCTCGAAGGAAAGACCCGGTAACACATATACATTCATACATACACACACACACATGCACCTAGTTATTTTAGAACCATGGTCAGATGACGAGGAAACACCTGAACTGGCACCCAACGCCTTCAATAGACGTCGGAACCCGATCAGATGTATCGTGCACCAGTCCCGTATGCACGCCGTTAATTTATGCGGATGTTCTGGACGACTTTTCTAGTATTTTGTAGCGAAGCTGGCAACTTTCCGATTACAAGATCACTACTTTTTTACTTTTCTTTGTCAAGTCCATCGCACGGATTCGAACCACCAATCCTTTGATTAGTAGCTGAACGCCTTACCAACTGAGCAACTGGGGCTCATCACTTGGTTGAAGTTAAACAAGTTGCTGTGAATAATGTGGTGGTAAAAAGCTGTTTTCAAACCGGGCCATCAATGTAGCACAGTGCTCTTGACTGCCACTCGGAATCGAACCTGAGACGTTCCGCATGCTACGCCGATGCTCTACTATACTCGGAGACAACCTAAGTTGAACCTGAAGCCAAAGCTATGATATGTATAAATATTCAATCGCTTTAGTTTGGTTTGGTTTTGTTAATTAACGTCGCACTAGAGCTGCACAGTGGGCTATTGGCGACGGTTCGGGGTCAATCTCGAAGGAAAGACCCGGGAACACTTCAATCGCTTTAAGCTCAACTTAGGTTTAGACAGACTGAAGTTATTTATCGAGCCCAAATAAGAGTATCGGTAAATTAAGTCACCACCACAACTCTCATTTTAGTAATTTTTTAAAATGCAAGAAAAATATCTGAAAATAAATAATAAAAGATATTTGTTAAAAAAACATGTTATTATTTTTTACCTGGTACTTACGGGATGGACCCGCAACCCTAGGTATTGGTGTCGGATAGCAACCAGAGGGTAGCGAGTTCGAATATGGCTGATACGAGACTTGACATTTTTTTTAAAAATGCAGTGAACTTGTGATAGGAGGGTTGCCAGATTCGCTGCGAAGCAACAATGCATCGTTCGAACTTACCTTCAATTTTTGAGGTTGCATCGGGTGCCAGCTCACGTATTGTCCTCGTCATCTGGTCCTGATTAAAAAATATGGGGCATTGTTTCCGGGTCTTTCCTACGAGATAGGTCTTGAACCGTAGTCAATTGCCCAATGTGCAGCTCTAGTGCGATATTTTTTAAACAAACTAAACCAATCTGGTACTTACGCACCTATTTCGATACCTATTATCGTTCTTTTCGATTTTTTTAACTTTCCTATGTTTAGCAATATAAAATATGTGAACACACCCTCTTGAAATATTCGTATCCAAATAGAAATACACCTGGTCCCTTTCTGCATGACGTTATCCACCCTCTAAGAATCTGTGCTTTTTCCCTTCACCGGAACATCCTCTAGGGACTCGCTGAGCGATTGCAATGAAATTTCGGACGACACAAAACGCGTTATTAACCATCTTCAGAGCTACTATGATAAAAAAAAAGTAGATCTAACACATAGAACTGCAGCATAGATGCGCGAACAGAGGGAGAAAAAAATGATCTGTGATAAAAAAGAGAAACTTGGGGCCATCTCAGTTAATGTATATTTCTCTTTTTATATCTGGTTTCTTATGCTTGCAAAAAGTAATTGTATATTCAGTTTTTATGCTGCTTATTATAAAAATAATTTTTTCATTGCGTTTTAGGTAGGAAAGGGTAGAAAAAAATTGGAATAAAAGGTGCGTAATGCTCCCATGTGGCTAAGATATTTGATTCTTTTAACTTTTTTTTATGATTCTATTTGTAATGGAAAGACATAATTTTGAAACGCGTATCTGGTGGTTTTTTAGTTTATACAGTTATTTTTATGTCTTTATAAATTGAGTTTTTGTTTGTATTATAATTCGGTACTTTTTAAATTTATTTTTTTCCATTAAAAGGGAGGAAAGGAGGTGATGGTATTGCATCAAAAACACTCATGTGCTATGGCAATCGTTAAAGAAAACGTGATAAGTAATTAAGTCAATTTAAAAGTGATTATGTCTATAAATATGAAATGTTTAGGAGTTTAAATGACTTAGTGATATGCCTTATAAATGAATTAGTAGTATATGTATTTTAAATAATTTGAATATTGCCTTTGTTAAAAGAATTTATAAATTAAAAATTATTTTTTTGCATTAATAACTAGTAAAAAAAATAAAGTAAAAATAATGATTTTTATTATTACATTTACAAAAATTAATATTTTAACATAACATACTATTGCAATTTGTAGAGTAAATATTGTGGAGAATATATAATATTAAATTACACACAGATAATGCTCAAAGTTAGTCTAAAATAAAAATTATTCAAAAATTAGCAACATATGGTAATAGTGCCATGTTTTCGTAAAACTTAAAACGCAATCATACATTTTAAATGTCAGCAGTAAAAGTGTGTTTGTTTTAGAACATCTCTTTTTAGCATGTGTTCTAAACTTTTGTATTTTAAAACAATTGAGTCATATATAATTTATATTAACTTATACGACAAAGTGTCGTATGCGTCAAGCAATGTAATTGAAATAAATTAAAATTAACATATACAAAAGTAATGCCGATGAAGATAAGGATAGTAATACATGTAAGTAAAAAATTAATGAATTAAATTATAACTATTCAACAATAATTGCATGTAACCATATTTATGCTTTGTTTACATCTGCGTCTTAGGCATGTGTATGTCCTCATATCAGTAAGGCACATGTACACGATTAATAATATTTTGTTAATGATCATTAAAATTAGAAACTATTGATAAATAAATCTAAAAAAAATCTCCACCTGAAAATTAGTGTACATATATATGAATTAACTTTTGTTTGATTCTTTTACAACAACATTTATGAACAGTAAAACTCAAAACACCCTCACAAATACATATATATATATATGTGTGTGTGTGTGTTTGTGTGTTATTTCACAATCGCTTCAAAAAAACAATAACATGTTATTTTATTCATATTGTTCCGTACTCAAAGCAAAAATTTTAATTTTGAGTCTCCTTCTCTCCTTAACTCATATATAGAATATATGATTATTATTTAAAAATCTGTAAACAAATATCAGAATCCTCAGATCTATTAATTATTTTTCAATAAGAAATCACATTAAATTAAAAAAAGAATACGTTAATGGAGCTCTTAAAAGATAACGAGAAGTAAATATTTTGTAAAAAAATAACTAAAAGATTGACTCAATTACTCTTTCTGTGCATATTTGTTTTATATTAATTTCTAAAATTTGTAAAAATACACAACTAAATATAAGCATAAAATCTTCATTAAAATATTGAAATTGAAGGTTTTATAAAAGAATTATTAACAAAAAAAACATCAGTTTTTAATTTTTCTAATAAGTTTTAAAATTTTCCATTTAATAGTTTCAATTTTCCAAATTGATGGTTTTCTGGAGGTTTTATTTAAGTTATTTTTACAACTTTTATAAAGGGTATTGGTACAAAAACCTTTAATTTAATAGCTATTATTAAAAAAATCTTGCAGTGTGCATGTATAAAGCCTTTAATTTCATAATTTTGATGAACATTTTATAGTGACTTTTTTCTGGGTATCCTCATCACTTTCTAGTCGTTTTCCCTGACCTTTAATACACCGTCACAACAGATGACTCGCACAGCCGATTGCAACCCCTCTCCTATTTGAAAGAAATGAAATCCTATACGATTTCAAAAGGAAACCATTCATTGAATAGAATTCCCGAAAAAAAGCCTCTAAAACGGGGAAACTAGAATAATGCAAGGGTTCCTAAGAGACACCGCCGCTGCATAGAGGCCGGATCCTGGCCAATTTTGTATGCAGAGGTAAAAAGAAAGGGATATGTAGAAGATGCTACACAGTGAATGGAAAACCTAAATCCATCCGATGGTAATATAGAACGGGTACAAAATATAAGCAGAGAGAGTTTTCTGAGTTATAATTTTTTTTTGCTCCCATTTTGGTGGTGTACGGATTATTTGTATTTCTTTGAGGGGCTATTTTCCCGATATTTGGGAAACGTAGTGTTTGGAGGCATGCTGGTGGAAAATGGTGCCTGCCAAATACACGGGAGAAATTTTAAGTATGGAAATCCGTTAAGTGCAAAATATATATTGGAAAGTGTAGGATATATGAGATTCGATCCTGAAAATAACATTGAATTGTTACTGTTGTTGATTTTTATAGAATATAAATAACCTTTTGTGGAAACAAGCGTTGGAAAAAACCTCATTCATTTCAGGTTTTACAAAGACACTATACGTTGTAAATGTTTTTTTTTATTCTTTATATTTGAGATTAACTTAGCAAATTAATTGTGTGTAATTTAATATCATGTCCCCCTATGTTTACATGTGCCACTATTTTTCTTTACATCTTTTAATAGTATTTTGTGTTTATGTTAAATTATTTATTTTTGTAATTTTAGGAATAAAATACACTTTTTTTTACTTTATATTTTTACTAGTTATTAATAGAAATAAAACTAATTTTTAGTTTAAAAATAATTAATTTTATCAAAAGCATTTTCCAGAATATTTAAAATATATATATTATTAAGTCATACGGCATATCACTAAGTTATTTAATATCCTAAACATTTCATATTTAAACACATAATGACTTTTAAATGGACTTAATTACTTTTCACGTTTTCATAACATAAAAATATTAATTTGAAAAATAGCATTATCATTATATATATTGTATATAACAGACACATAAAACCTAAATTTAAAAGTTTAAAATGTATGACTTTAAAATATCTTGGTGTAGTATAGTGATATAAATATATATATATATAAATGTTTTGCAATTATACATTTTTTATTAAAAATGAAGTATTTCACATTAATATTAAATATACTAAATAAATGTTCCAGAAAACAGAAATGGTTATATAAACACTTATAACTATAGTCATATAGTATTCTCTTAAGGGAGACGCGTGCCCCAAATCCTAAATTGTTTATTGATGAATTCAGAAATACCCTTTTTTTATATTACTAGAACATCTTTTTCTGATCAATATTAAAAAACAAAATACGTTTATAAAACAAATATTGGAGCTTCAAAAACTATTAACAGTTTAGTTTTAAGTTATTATTTACTAAGTCTTAGCATTTTATACGTGACCAAAATTAAAAAAAAATATTTTGAGTAAATGACGATTGTTGCAGACGAAAAGTATGTAGAAAGATGATCAATTGTATATAAACATCTAACAAAACATATGTTCTGTTTATTTTACTGTTTTGAAATTTTGTACACACCTTCTTAAGTACGTTTAAAATCTTTCTATGAAGGAAAAAAAAAATTGTAATTTTTTCCGGATTTGGGACTCGGGTCCCCTTTAAATGTTTAGCTACGGAAATTTTAATTATTTACTCCATACTAAGTATACTACAAATGTTTACCTTAAAGCTATTTTATAATAGATCTCTTCAGTAATGTAGAAAATGAATTATAGGTCTCATACATTTTAAATATGTATCCAGACATATATTTAATAAAATACCTGCTGTGGAATCAAAATTAAGTTTTCGACGTGAAATAATATCAAAACCTTGTTCTGAATCTTTGGTCAAAACTTAATTTTCAAACTCATTTTATTGCTTAATAAATTTATTTACCTAATTTCTGTTAAACTTATAGGTAATAAATGAACGCAATATTCCGAATTCCCCTAAGCATTTCAATGCGGTTTCGCAATAAACTACAGCTACGCGCAATTATACATTTATATTAGCAATTTAAAGGAAGCATAGATTGGGTCCCTATTCTACTTATATTTCGCTGCCTCCTAGACTTAATTTCATGCAATTAATAAGCACAATAGCCGAGTGCTTTCAGGGATTAAATGGCTAATCCTGGCTGATAAATTGATATGAGAAGGAGGGGCTTAATGTAACATTAATCTCTCTCTTTTCTAAATGTGGAGACGCGATGGAAATATTCATAATTCAAATATATTGTATGTTATTAATAGTGAATTTCATTCACCTTCTTGAATGTCTCTTTGTGGAAAAATCTATAAAAGCTGTTTTTTGAAAAAGAATATGGTTTCGGGCGCGGTTATCAGATTAGGAAGGAATTTTATAACCAAATTTTGGATTTATGTAGCCTCCTTATGATTTTTGATTAGGACTAGATTCCAATTTGATTAAGTGAAAAAATTAGTGCTTCTAAAAATTGGCTTAATAAAAAATTATACGAAGGCTACATAAATCCAAAATTTGGTTATAAAATTCCTAATCTGGTAACTGCGCCACAAAGCATATTCTCTTTAAAAAAACAGGTTTTTAAAGATTCCTCCACAAAGAGACATTCAAGAAGGTGAATGCAATTAGCTATTAATAACATACATACTAATTTGGCTCTTGAAACCAGTATTAAAATTGTATTATGTATTCTTCTTATCAAAGGATATACATTAGATAATACATTTACGCTTATTGATATCCAATAATTTTACGAAATTGCGGAGAATGTACATTTTAGTTAAAACTTTCATAATTCCCACCAGGAAATATAGTCCCGACGTCTATTAAAGGCTTTGGATGCCAGTTCAGGTGTTTCCTCATCATCTTACCATGGTTCTAAATAACGATGTGTATGTATGAATGTGTGTGTGAATGTGTATGTGTTCCCGGGTCTTTCATTTTTTTTCGAGATAGTTCCCGAACCGTCGCCATTAGTCCACTGTGCAGCCCTAATGCGACGTTAATTAACCGAACCAAACCCACCAGAAAATATGTTGGAGCGTTGCAAAAGGTTTCGTGTTAGTCTTATTTCTGCAAAGGGGACTCTGCAATTGTTGTTAAGTTTGCACTAGAGCAGACCTACATAATGAGCAATTGACGACTGAGATCTAGGAAATAATTCGTTGGTTTGGTTTGGTTTTGTTAATTAACGTCGCACTAGAGCTGCACAGTGGGCTATTGGCGACGGTTCGGGGTCAATCTCGAAGGAAAGACCCGGGAACACATACACATTCATACATGCATTTCGTTATTTTAGAACCATGGTCAGATGACGATCTAGGAAATAACTATAATTGGTTGAATAAACATAACAAAACAAAATAACTATAATTAATTTAAATACATCGCACTATATAAACATAATGAGTCATCGGCCAGATAACCAGGGCAAAATCTAGGCTGGCACTCCGCTCACCAATATGGCAAATAATTAAGAAATTAGCAAATATGATCTCGCATTTCAAATCATTACAAGGCCCGCGGCAGCCGAGCTCTTTGAATAACGAGGTTAGAATCGGATAATTGTAGGTTCGAATACGCCAGCGCAGCGAGCTCATAACTTGTCGTCCTTTAAAAATCAATCCACTATCTATAGGGGGCAGCTCCACGTAAAATCTTACATGGTCTGAACGTCCTCACAACTACACAGGTGAGTTGCATGCCAGTACAATTGTTGTCCTCGTTATCTGACCATGGTTGAAAGTTACGAGGCATGTCTTGTCTTTAGGATAGATCACGAATTGTTGCTAATGGCCAATTGTGTTCAACCGTCTTATACATGGTTGATGGTTTTTCTTTGTGGTCGACGAGGAGCGATACAGAAACCTTCTCTCTGCAAGGTCGAAGTCTATATTCGAACCCACAACCCATCGAAAATGAATCGAATACTCTACCACACTGTTAGACAAACCTCAAGTGTGACCTACTACTCAACTACTGGATCAACTACTTAATAGATCAAAAACAGTCATCATAAGCACGTGTTGTTTTTGGATAACATTAATTTTTAGTTCGTTGTTAACGTCACACTAAACTTGTACAGTGGGCTATTTGCGACGATTCGGGGTTTATCTGTAAGGTTTGGTTTGGTTTTTGTTAAAAAAAACGTCACACTAGAGCTGCATTGTGGGCAATTGGTGAAGGTTCAGGGCCAATCTCGAAGGAAATACCCGGGAACACTCCCTCGTATTTTTAACCATGATCAGATGGCGAGGACAACATCTGAGCTGGCAACGCGAAAGCTCATAGGTGTCAGGACATTGTACCACGATTAGATTTAACATACACTAGTCTCAAATGCACGCATGTGGAGATTGAGGATAATTTCAGAAGAATTTTGTAATTGTGTAGCTCGAATCTGGCAACCCTCCGATCACGAATATGTGGGTCGCATTCAGAACAGAATAGGAATTCGCCTGCGTTATTTAGTAAAATGCACTAAAGGACAAAAACTCTCGGACAACAAAGCTCTTCAAATTGTCAACAACAAAGCTGTCTCCAACAAAGCTTCAATTGTACATTGGTTTGGCTATCAGGATAATAAATACAAATGACTTGGCAGCCATGCGTCAATCAATCTGGACTATTTATTTGCACAAATCTTCAAAGAATGAAAAGCCCGAACGTGCATTTTGTCCGACAGGAAAAGATTCTTGGTTCGGTTACAACAAATCCCTAGTTTCTAGCCAAGAATACTTTCACACGGGCAGTCTTCCTATTCTTGTAAACTCATTTTCACTGCACTTTTCGAACCTAAACTTCTGGAACAGAAGATTGCATGCCCAAACTCAAAACTCAAATGAATCTTTAAACAATGTGATTTGTTCGAGGATTCCCAAGACGACATTCGTGCAAGTTGAAACTGTACGACGTCTAGGTGTTTTTGATACAGTTGGTACCTGTAATGAACCTGAATTTTGGTAATATCTTCAAATGTCATGTTCTTCAGAAGTTAAATATTGATTTAGGATTCCACACAATTAAATTGTTTAGAGAAATCGAATTTGAGAGACTACGTAATGCAAAGCGCAGGTGTTTAGCTGCAATCGAAGTATTGTCATGAGGCGTAATTAGAAAAGGTAACAGGAAAAAATTGAAGCAAATGATTCGTACTCTTATGGGGGTCATTTGGAGGTCACTTCTGAAGAATTTGATACGCGAAAGCATTTTCAGGAAGGGGTAAGTTATTTTGTTTATTGTAAACACACTCGTAAAGTACAAACACTTATTGAAATGAAATTAAAATTATTACATATATATGTTAAGCAACCAACATAACGTATAAGTGCACTATCAATTTAATATTTTACTTGTCTTATAACAACACTATAACAATGTTTTAAAAGGTTGTATCAAATTTTAAGACACGTAAATCTTGATAAAAAAAATATAAGTAACGGAAATTGATGTAATTATTCAAACTTAAAAAATAAAGAAACCTGTATTAAAATGAAACGTGAAAATCAAACTAACAATTTATTGGTTTATAACACAAATGAAACAACCGGATAAATCTACGCAATTAAATATACGTTATACATATATCTTAATACATTTAAAATAAAATTTGATCTTTTGGCAGATGAGTTTCTAATTTGTATTAAAAATGCTAATAATTTATTTGTATTCTCCAGCGATGCTTAGGAAATATTCCACATAAGTATAAACTCATAGTGTCTTTTATTAACAGACTGAAAAAAGCGCCAACGAAAACCGCCAAAGCGCGCCAAAGGAGATTGGTTATCAATTCGACTGTCATGTATTTTTTTTAATGTATGTTCGCGCAATATTTCTGTTTTAATTCAGATATTTGGAAAACATTGTTTTTGTTGGATAGGGGATGTCTCATTTGTGCACCTATCGAAAAAATATCTGGTTATCCGGTATTTAAATATGCGGATTTTTCAATTAACCGGACCGTTTTTTTTTTTTAAAAATAGTGTCAGATTTCGAAAATTATTTTTTGTTTTAGAAGAGAAAATCCACTTTTGCAGTTGTTTTTTAAAACAAATCAGTTGTCCGGTTGTTATATTTCAAGTAATATCGATTACCCGGATTTTTTAAAAATAATTTCTCCATTTCAAAATATTTTCATTGTTGATTAAAGATTGTATAACATTTCGTTCACCTGAAATTTATTAGCATGGATAGGGATTGTTTTACAATATACATTGTTGAGACAATGGAAAAACTTAAATTTATCAGTGAGTAATAGCAAGGGGTGAAACCGCATGCAAAATTAAAAACTAAAAAGGGAAACATGAAATAATATTAAAAAAAGAAAAAAACTAACTTTAAGAAAAATTTGCTAAAAAGCATTTTTTTTTTTTTAATTTTATGAACAAGTTGAAAAAAATTGAAATATTCTATATTAATTTTATACGTATTACAACCTTTTGAAGTTGGTGGCAATTTACAAAAAAACATACCTAAATTTAGGCGCCGATTTCGAAAAGTTGTAGTAAGCATAAAATTGATAAAAAATATTTCAAATTTTTCAACTTGTTCGTAAGATAGAAATTATTATTTTTTACTTTTTAGCGCATTTTTCTTAAAGTCGATTTTCCCTCTTTTTACAAAGATTATTTTATTTTTAAGAATTTTTTTTACTGTTACATTCTATACATAGTTGTTAAGTTCAAAAACAGAATTTCGATATAAAAGCGTTTATATTTGCAATTTGTCTTGCTTATAATATTAAGTGATATTCAACTCAATATTGGCAGTTTGATTGGCAATATTTTGGAATATTGGCAATTAAAACCCACGCCACTTGTTCAAACGATAGATTTATCTGTCTAATAATGGACAATTGATTTACTTTCGGATTTGAGTTACTTATTTCAATTGGCAGCCAACCTGTTAATATGTAAATCACTCTGTTGTTATTACATCATCAAATCGTTTCCAGTGTTATCTCCAATTCTCCTCCTCTCTAATAATATATCAATTTAACGCATTGTTTTGTCAACGTAACCTACCTATATTTAGTCAAACAAAAATTAATCATTCCAAGCATCTAAACTAAATAACAATGGACTTTATATCATAATTAAACATCATACACGACTCTATCAGTTTTGAACACTCGTTCTGAACTAAATATTTTGATTACGTATGCTATAAAAATGCATTTCGAATAAATATTATGAAAATTAAAAAAAAAAAAATCATTATTTATACAACCTAATTTTTAAAATAATATTTTTAAAAATTATGCGCTATCAATACTAAAATAACCTTTTATACTTATAAGAATTCATTATACCATTTTGTTAAATTTTCTTTAATTAATTTGTGCGATTTATTTAAAAAGTGAAAAAGTTATCTCATAAATTATTGCAGGACTGTCATAAACAGACGACAAATAATTAAATATTACATTCAGTGTCCGATAATTGAATAACATTGCCTTGAATAAATGAGGCAATTTAGTAATATTTATTAAAAAAATATTTAATCTTTCCAAGCAGGTAAACAATTCCCATCTTTTCATTTCACTTCACTCATCGCAATTAACTCCCAGCAGATGGCAACACTCAAGGAGACGCTAACTATTGTTCTTTTCTGCGAAATTTCAAATAATCTTTAATTTTTCGATTACGCCAATATTAACATACGTGCGAATCAACGGAGCGAGAAGTTATTCAGCTTAACTCGCTCGAAAAAGAACGATTCAGCTTTACCGCGAGAATTTTTACTCATAATCCCTTTAATTATGTAAATTTCTGTCGAAACGCAGCTTTGGTTCTCTTCTGCGTCAAGTTTAAGTCTTCTAACGAAGTTTTGGTTCAGAGACATTTCCCTATTAATTTTACGCTTTATTTAAGAAAAGAAAATTAAAAAACGAAAGACCGGTTTTATCAAACAGAACTATAGGGTATTTAGTGGCTGTTCCAAAATGTGAAAATGAATGTTGAAGATGTAATTTTTTTTTGCTAATGTGGCTCCTTTTGTAATTAATTAAAGTCCGTTAATCATGCAAATGAAAATCATAATGAAATTCCTTTTGTCGTACGTGGCCGATGAATAACTTAGAGATAATTTGACTCCGTTATCTGGTGCGGTCCTGCTCTTTCAAGGGTGAACTGCGATGCTTCCGCCATTGTGATTCCTTCTTCAAAGCGTGTTGGGACATGTAATCATACGAAAATATGATTCTGAAAAGCGGGCAAAAACTTCAGGAGGGTAATCTGGCATTTCTTTTTGTATTAAATTAGCTAAATTCACCAGAAAAAAAGCACATAAATTATATTCATTAGTAATATTCAGTGTTAAATTTGCTTGCTTGTTAAATTATTGATAACCTTTGTTGTAAGAAAAGATGAACAGTGTTTAAAATATTTATATTTGCAGTAGAAAATTAATTTTTAGTAAATACAAATCTTACGCTAATTTTTTATAAACTTTTATATTAAATCATTGATGAAATGTTTTATTAAACATTTAATATAATAACATTAACAAAACTCTCTTTCAAGCAAGTTGCGATAAAAGTATTTTCCTAAACATTGGGCTTTGTCTATTAAACCACCCCATTGTATTGTTCAGAAGTAAAATTTATTACTGAAATTGGTTATATGCCCTTTTATACACCCAGAATAAGATCGTTTTATTTTATTTAAATATTTTAGAATTATTTCAATAACAATGTTGTAGTCTTTGAACTTAAAATTATAGCAACATGTACCAAAATAGTTTATTCTAATAAATATAAAACTTTATTTAAAACAAAAGTGGTATTATAGGAAAATATAATAAAAAAACTCGATGCGAATTTCGCTTAAAAATTTATATACCTTTTAACTCTTTTAAGAATTTATTAATTTGAATTTAATAGTTTCTCTACAAATAGCTGAAGTTTCTAATCATAAATGCCGGCTGAGAGACAAGCGGTAGAGTTAGACTAATAACAGAAAGGTTGTGTTTCGTATTTTGATTTTGAGAGTACAGCAATCTCGAAATCGAAAGGTTACCAGTTTCGTGACACGTTGTCCGCAAAAAACACCGATATAGAACAATCGGGTCATGTGGAATCATGTGTTGTCCAAACGTCCTCATGTCAGCATTAGGTGTGTGGAATGCCAGTTCAGGTTTTGTCATCGCCATCTGACCTAGGTACAAACTTACGAGGCAGTGTTCCCAGGTCTTTATTCGGGTTAGATCTTCGAGCATGGATCATTTGTAGTAGACCTTTGTAGAAGCCAACATGTATGACCTCAGATCAGACACACGTGTTTAATAACGTCATTCCATTAATAAATTTTCACTTTTACACATTTCCCAATTCATCAGTCAATGGCGAGTACTTTTTAATTCATAATTTTTAAGAGATGGCACGTGATGTGGGCCTTTTGCTCTGAGATGTCGGCCTTACGATTATGACGTCATATTCTCTCTACTACAGACCTACTACATTCATGCTCGAAGGGTTAGATCCTGAAGTGTTGTCAATAGCTCATTGCTTTCGTGACAAGTTAATTCAACCAATCAACAACGTTATGGTGAAGATATACATTAATATTTCAATTCATACTATGTTTATTGTATATTCGAAAATAGATAATTTTATTATCAATATCTACGTTAATCTTCCATACATACTTATCCAATACAAATCACAGTTCAGAATCATTCTACCCCCAAGCCAGCCTCAAATCCTCAACCGTCCTTCCCCAAGCAGCAACATTTCAAAAACCTCTTTGTTATGTCGGCATCCTTTCTGCATTGGACACTGCCAGAATGATGTGCCAAAGTTCCTTTTAAAACGACCCCGCTTTCCAATTGTCCGAGTAAGTAGAGTCATATGGATGGTTCTGACACAGGGGGAAGCCGTTTCCGCCGGCTTCCTAATTACCCAGAGCGGCGATTAATTTGTTGAGGGGGGACCAAAAGGATTGGAAAGCGGGACTGGGCTTGGAAGGTACGACGCCAAGTTGTCGCCATTTTGGTTTTGAGAGTCACCCAAGCGTCGTTGGCGATGAATGGGAAATATGAATGATGGAATGGCGAGGAAGATGAATTTAAAATTAACGAATGGATGAGTTGTTGGCGAGTTTATTAAGTTTTGGGTGATTTTAGGCTTTGAGCTGCTGCGTTCGTTCTGCTGTGTTATGGAATTGGATTTTGATGGGAATTTGAAATTATTTGAGAGTTTTTGATATATGAATGGAAGGCTCAGGTATAAGAAGCATTTCAAATAAGAGATTCTTAATATTTTGGGTACAATTTGTCTTACTTACATTTGTTTGTAGTCTATGAATAGTTAGATAAAATTGCTGTTAAAGTAAGTTATATTATATTAATATGTATTTGCAATTAATAGCATATTATGTAACCTTAAACGAATTAAACTTAGATAAAACAATTAAACTTATATAAAACAATTATCATATGCACACCTGTTTATATTTGAATTAAAACTATTGTATGTTAGCCTATTGTTTCGTATTATCTATTTTAAATCTTTCGAGAATTATTTAGAGTTCATTTGAATTATATCTCATGCGTTATATTTCAGCTAACAAGTTTTTTTTTTTTAAATTGAACCCACACAAACATGTACAAATTCAATAGAAATTAATTCTGTAAAATGTTCTGTCGAAAATTACTTGCTTATCTAAAATATCACAATTAAATTAATAAAATACTATTTATTTTAATAAATAAATTTTTTCTGATTAATAGTATTATACCCACTTCATAACTACGTTTCATTATATTCAAATTTAAAGTGATATCATAAAGTTTTAAATTAGTTATTAACTTGTCTTTAACATACAGTTGAATTAAATTTTATGACACTCATTTTACTATTTTAGAACAACTATAAAAGCACCAAATTAATTATAGAGGAATTTTTCACCATTCATTAAATCAACATGTACAAAATGCTATTTATTTATTAGTCATCACAAGTACGTTTCCGTATTTAACCCTCTGACGGATAAGCAAAAATTCAAATCTGTAGGTTTGTTTTCACTGCAAAAGAGTTTAATTTATATTTCCAATACGTTCTTTCCTTTACAAACATATTTTTTTAATTATATCATTAGAGAAGGTTTTCAAATTTCTTCCTAATGTTTTAAATTTTAAAATTATTTAAAAAATGATGCTTTTTATCAATTTGCTAACTATAGGGAAAACTGGAGATACCCGAACGGATATACACGTTTGTATCCTTTAGATGGTTTTAATAAATAAATAATTTTAACTAAAAATATTGTAATTATAATATAACAAGGTATTTTAATTTAAAATTATATTATTATTAATAAATTTAAACATTCACATAGCAATTAAGTCAGCATTTATTAATATTCTCACTTCACCTCTGTGCATTTTTCTGCAGTTACATTTAAAAAATATTTTCTCAATTTCATATATAATCACCAACTTGGGAGATAAGCGCCAAAACTCAATTACCCTTCCATTAGAGGGTTGCCACTCCCCTAGGGACCATCCCCGAAATATATGTGCATTGTTTCACTTCCGGAAGGACTCGAGGAGCCACAGATTAACTCTTCCGTTCCGTCACTTCCGTCTGTCCCTTAGGAACCGGAAGTGAGGAGAAATCCCTCTTCCTAAATTATTCGTTTTTTAACCATAAGCTGCAGTTATTGAGGGGGATTGAGTTAATTCTAGGAGTTTTGTTAAACTCGATCGCTTTTGCTCAACTTGTTTATTGCTCTTGGGAGAGACGCGTGTTAATCGAGGAAAGCTTGAGGGGGTATTGACTTTTGTATTGTTTACTTCGGAAGAAAAATGTTTTGTTTATTCATTGGGAGTTCACCTTAACTTTATTGTTATTTTCTAATAAATACGATATTTAAATATTACATGAATAAAGTTTCAAGATTTTAATTGGCTAAGTTTGTTTTAAAGTTGTTTATTCTGTGAAATATAAATTCAAAGCTTTTATTTGGAAGCTAGTATACTGATAGTTTTTTGAATTAAAATTATTTATTATTTACAATCGTTTATTCTGATCGTTACAAACGTATTTTGCATCCTTGTATAGACAGTTTTCTTTCAACAATGCGCATTATTTTTAAATTTTTTAAGATATTTTATATTCTAATATTTTTGAAACTTTTGGAGTACACTTTCAAAGCAATCTCTTAAAAAAACTCAATGTTCTTAAAAATAACTCAATGTTTTTTTTAATAATTAAAAAAAAAATGAAAATCTAATTTAAACTCGCCAGCAGAGAAAACAACTTTACAATTAGTTATTTCGAGACACCTCAGATGGTTAATTTTTTCCAAAAACCAAAGACAATATAAAAATTAAAAAATTAATAATTAGATTTTTTATGTATAAATCTTTTCATTATTCATCAGTTATTATTAGTATAATAAATTTTTAGGTTGTTGGTTATTTTATTTTTAAAAATGCTATCCCATTGATTTTCTTCATTAAATTTTTTAATATTTTATCTTTTTGATTTTTTTTTACGAAAGTAAATTTCATTAAAAAGTTTTCAGTCGTTATTATTTTCTCATTTACCATTATATGTATCTGGTTGTTAAGCAATACCTGAAAGTTTAACTAAAACTTTTAAACATTTATTGCAATCATAACTAAACTGAATTTGCTAAAATTTCAAAAACATTTAAATTCATTGAAATCGCATAAATGAAAATAGAGAGGTAGTTACACACTTCAAGTTCACAAAAATGCCGTTTAAATTGCGTCTACTATTCAACAAGTAAACAACATTTCATAAAACGTTACATATTTAAAATAAACTTTGTTTACAAGTTTGGTCGACCAAATGGATGTCACATTATTATACAAACAAAATGATTATTTGTGTGTGTAAATTAAATATACATTAGAAACTTTTATTGATTTATAACGAGAGTTTCATCGTATTGTCATAATCAGACAACAATTCTAACTGTAATATTTGTTTAAATAACTATAAAGCGATCCATTTAGAAAGATACGTTTTGAAGGGCAACGGTGCCGCATTAATTACTTAATGTGTCCCCTCATTTTTTGGGTTGCGCACAATATTTAAATTCGTATTTGTTTGAAACGTTTTTCAAATCTTAGGCGTATTGGTATTTTTTTTAAATCCACTTCCATTAACATAATTGTAATACACTAAAACCTGTTTTTGTGCGGTCTTTTTATGTGCGATTTTTTTTTGTGCGGTATAAGAAAATTTCAATCAAATTGGAACATAATTGATTATCTGGCTATCGAGACATATACAAGCGTCTAGTGAAACAAAAGTCGTCGCAAAAACTGATCACTGACTACATGGTAGCTGAAAAAAATCAACTCTAAACGAGTGCAAGGTAATATCTTTTCAAGTGACGAAAGCGATTTTGAACCAGTTTACCACAAGAAAGTTCGCGTACTGTCAGACTACGAAGGATAATGGTTATACGTTTTGAAAAGTTTTGTATGTGTAAAATAACTACATATGTAAATAAATTTTTAAAAATGTTCGCATGTGTACTTTATAAATCAGATTACAAAAGGTTTGGCGAGATTCCAAGTAGCTGCCAAGCCTCGTGTCTTGATTTCGTTTAAAAAAGCAATTCCTAGTTATTTCGTAAGGTTTTGAGTCATTTTCTACGTGATACTCTATTTATGCGGTTCCTATCCACCGCATAAAAAAAATATTTTTTAATTGTGTTGCGAAAACTATTTTTTATAGCTAGTCGTGAAGTTTGGTGCGATTTTTTTATGCGTTTTTTTTTATGCGGTCCCTATCCACCGCACAAAAACAGATTTGAGTGTATATATTTCCTTAAATAGAAGTGTGATGGAAATTTAAAATAAAACTCTTTAAAAATAAAACTTGCGGTGAAAACATTTTTTACAACTTCGATTATTGTTCGGCTCCGGATAAATGGTTGATATAACGTCAAATGGTTTACAGGCTTTAGATAAGTCCATTGGTCAGTTCGCCCAAACTCGTTTGTTGATTTGTTGGAATCAACTTGATGGGCCGTGAAACATACGCTAACTTTTCGGAGCTAGAATATACCAGTTTGATATTTCGTTTGCTGATTATATGATTAAAAGTTTAAAATTCCAACTGTGGCGCCATCTCTTGTCGATTTACAACAAAACTAATTCATTCCATTACGCTCTATAACTATATACTAATCTCACATATATACATTAAAATATCCCACATGGCAAAAAATCATCCCTCAATCCTTTTATTTCACTGCCCTCTCCCACTAAAAAAACAAACAAAAAAAATTCATCCCAGACCACACCATTAATCAAACACACAAGAAAAAGGGGCTGAGGGGGGAGTAGCAAAAGCAATTAGTTAATCTTGTTTTCATCAATAACTGTGCTTTAGGGGTGGGCAGGGTGGGGAATGTCCACTATCAATCGGATTGGACGAGTTCAATAAGCGGGAGAGGGGGGTGATGCCGCGGATTTATGTTGCATTATTTAAGTGCGTGCGAATCCCTATCTCTGGGTTAAGGGGCAAGGGATGGAGGCGTAAAATGGACATTTCGTATTTTATGTGGGATGCCGTTGGTTTTATTGGATGTCAAGTTAGAGGGTAAATGATGATGTATGTCGGGAGGGTGCAGGGCTGATCGGTTTTTAATGTCGAGATGATGCTTTTAGGGGGTGAAGGAGAGATGAAATTCTTTTAAGGTTGCTTGAAGATGCTTATAAATGTATAAGGTGATGTGGGTAGCCCAGATGCAAAACGAGTTATATCGAAAAGTGATATTCAGGTGTTATTAGATACTTTATCACATTGGCTTACATTTTTAGCTTGTAATGACAGGGGAAAACAAACGATTATTTACGTATAAAAATCCCCAAGAATAACTTTAACAGCATTTAAGTATCTATGTCGTGTGATGTTTTTTTTGTAATTTTCTCAAAGTAATTGAAAGTGCACATAACTCTCTTTGCACCTGGGCTTCTCATATGAACATGTTAGAAGGTATTACAGGAATGTAGCTTGATAAAAAAATGGTATTGAAGGATTACTAGAATACGAAGGGAAGGTTAATTAATTTAAAATAGGCGTGCAATAATAAATTACGAATTAAGAAGTTTAAAAAAAAAGTTCACCCTTTCTCTCTCACTGCCTCTCTTTTTCGCTCCCTGTCTCTTTAACTCTCTATCTCTCTAATTCTCTCTCTATCCCTCTAACTTTCTCTCTATCTCCCTAACTCTCTATATATCTAACTGTCTATCTGTCTAACTCTTTCTATCAGATCTAGAAATATATATAAAAACTGCGAGAAAAATATAAAAATTGTAAAAATGTAATCCCTACTAGAAAGTTTAGTTTATATTTCCAATATATATATATATATATATATATATATATATATATATATATATATATATATATATATATATATATATATATATATATATATATATATATATATATATATATATATATATATATATATATATATATTAATAATCTTAATAACTTACTAAACTATAAAAAATAGTTTGGGAATACTAAAAAACGTTAATTTCTTCTGTACTTATTATTTATGTGGTTTACAGAAATTACATTTTTTTAATAATAATTAAATTAGGTGTTTAGTATAAACATTCGCTATAAAATACTCAATATCCATCACATATCAATTTCTTTAATACCCATTTATGAAACAGTCATGTCAATAAAATAATAAATTATCAGCTTCAGATAACACTGCCAGAGTTATCTATATATAGATACAACATATTGCCTCTTCCATTCGCTTCCCATTGTTCTCGATACATTTTCCTCTTTCAGAAACTCGTTCTCCATCGGAAATACTTGGTTTTAAAGTATTTTCCCTTTAAACCAGATAAATCACTAATTGCACCATTAACGCTGGTGGCACCACAAGATGGCGTGATAAACCAATCAGAAATTGCTTGACAAATGCGTGCCGGGATTCCTCGGCTCCAAGCTCACCCATTCCATATTAGCTAAAGACATAATTTCAAGCCGAGAAAAATCGATTGAGCGTGGCCGCAATCATCTTCATCGATTCTGCCACAAATCTTTTCGGATAATTGCTGTCTCATTTACCGCGGCGTGGGGGTTCCAGCTCTCTCGCGGTGGTATCATTTACGCGCAATTTGAGACGCCAATAAGGGTAGCGTGGAAGTTGTAAGGGGAAAAAAAGTTTGGAAAAAAATTGGATAGAATTATAAAGAGGTGTTTTCCATTTTTATTCGTTGTTATGTGTGAAATTCTCTTTTTTAACTTAATTATGGGATGGGGGGATAATATAAAAGGATGGGATGGTGGATTTGTAAAAAATCATCTGCTTGTGTAGGGTTCTATTTTTTGTTCAGAGAAAGGTGCGATAATTGGGTGGAATAAATTATATATGTGCAGTGATCAATGTCTCGTATTTATCTAGCTTTGTATTCACATCTTCTATAAACGAAGTTTTCGGAATAGTTTTCACCTTTTTTTGAGAACTTGAATTTGGAACTATCAAAATGTCCAAGTATTTTTTTTACAATAAATTACTTTATAAATGAAAAAAAGCACAATTGTTGCTATAAAAATATTGTAAAAAGTATATAATATTGCGTTAAATAAATATTTCAGAAAAAATTGCAGTTTCCAAAAATGTATGGCTATCTTTCATTGGTATTTCACTATTTGTAGATATATTGAAATGTATTTGTAGAGTTAAGAATGTTTTTTTTATTCATCTTTAAATGGAATTTAGTTGTTTAGATCTTCCGAGACCCAATGTGAAGGGTTAACTTTATGTGATAATCCAATCCGGAATTTCCATTTTTTTTATAAATTCACTCAATTTTTAAATACATAAAAATAATCAGTTTTACAATATATTTTCAAGTTTACTTGCTTGATGTACATTTTGTACGCCGTCTTCTCAGAAATAATTAATAAATTAACAAATATTAAAAAAGGAATATAATTGATGAATTTCTTAAAATAATTTTCTGGGAAATGTACTAAGTACTTTATCAACAACGCAAAACCTTTTTTGAGAATAATAATTTATGTATTTATTATCTGATATTATATCTCATTAAATACAGTGCAATAAAATAATATTTAAAAAAATTAAATTACTGATATTTGAATTTGACTCTTTATAAATGTTTAAAAATAACCTTAGATAAAAAAAACTCAATTTTGAAATTTGAATTATATGTTTGAACAGAAAACAATAAGAACCCAGGATGTTATGATTACCACATTTTGTAAAACGAAATTATAGTGTTCATCTATTGTACACTGATGGCGACGGTGAAATCGAATAATCAGAAAAGTTGACAGACATTAATCGCGGTTATTTTTTATATGTTATATACCCAAAAAGTTATATAACAATCTTGTTTCAGGTTTTGATTAACAAACAAAAACAACATGCATTAACATAATAATTGTGATAACCGAATTATTTAAAAAAAAAAAGAAATCTTCCCTATTTATTATTATGTCCAGAACAACCAAGATAAAACCATGCGGAACACTATAACGTCCGTAATTTACGGAATGGAATATGCTTATGCATAAATTATTCGATCATATCATACTCCCTCACCCCTAATACTACCCGTATCAGACGAGGGTATCTGTTCTGGGAACGTTTTCTGGGGGGGGGGGGGGAGTTGGAGGGGGAAGGGGGTCGCCCCTGACACGAGGCCTAAATTAATTTGCTTCATATCCAGGCCACATGATGGACGGTTTTCCGAGACCCTGGATATATGGTGTCTGGATATGAAGGACGGATATTGGGACTATCCATGTATGGATAATAGAAAAGAAGAGAAAAGCGGATTTTCTAAGGTGCAAGCGTTAATAAAATTGTTATATAACACGAATAATATTGTAATGGAGGTCTCAAAAAATCAGGATCAATAATATATTTTATGTTAATTTATATAAATATTTATTAGAAAATAGTTGTAGCGACTATAAACGATTGGTTTTCAATTTGGAGAGATGGCGCGGTATCCTTACCTAATGCTACCCGTTTATCATTTCAGATTAAAACTATTTATTTTTTCATCTTTTGTGCTTGGCGAATTTGTGTTGTATTGGCGAATAAAAATGGTTTAATTTTGTCAATTTGGTGATATGGCACTTGATTCCACCATGCCATTTGTTATTTTTTTTATTTATTTATGTATGATGATAATTGGTAATTTTTTTTAAGTTAGACCTTTTCTAATTGAAACTGTTTATTTCATTAATATTTTAGGTAAAATACACTCAGTTGAAGTGGAAGTTTGTACTTTAGAATTGAAATAAAAATTTTGAATTATGAAGAGTGGAATTTTCATGAGGGTAACAGACAGTATAGGGATGTATCCATATCTGTTTTTTCTCTACATTTTTATAAAAATTTAATTATGAACAACTATATGCATTTTCTACTATCCAAAATTAGTGCCTAAAAATAATCTAAGGTGCATGGTTAATTTGAAGAACAACTACTTTTGAAACCATTTTTTAATTTCCAGAATGAGCAAATTAAAAAAAAAGATACTTCTTAGCCCAGACTTTTCTAACAAGGAAAGTTCAAGATATTTTAGCATGGTAAACTATATTTGAAATGAATACATAATTAACGTTCTATTTTGCAAATATTTTTCTATGAGGCATAGCTTAAGGCTATATCAATGAATTTAATTTAAGAATCAGAATATTGTTTTTAAGAATAATGAAGTTTGAGTTTAAACTTTTTTGCAATAAAACAACAATACAATTTCGGTAATTTCTTTGACTACTTATTACGTTTAATTTTATGTAAATGTACGAATAGCAAATTTAAGGAATGTTTAGAATTTTTAAAGACTAGACGGTATTAAGTTATCTTTTTTGAAAGATGTATTTAGATTCTAAATACTTTCTTAACAACAATTCATCCTCAATAATGTCGAAAATCCACCTAATGCCCAACATATACATTGATTGCAATAAATCATCGGATTTCCCCCAAATAAAATTCCCCCTAAAATACCAACACCCCTGATGCGAATCGGTTATTGGTTGTTAAGCTATAAATTTACGACCAGCACATCCCACCATAACCCTAAACAAAATTCCAAGCACATTACCCCTCAAAACAACACAGAAACTCAATTTTTATAGGAGTACATTAGTGCACATCAGAAACTCTTTACAAATGACCCTATTCCTTAAGGCCGCATCTTCGAACCATTGCCCCGTTTTATTAGCGAAATGGCCACGCTGCAATGCCACTAAAAGCCCCCGCCTGTAATGATGCTAAAGACGCCGAATCAAAAATCCCCTGTTATTTACTCTTGGTGAGCTGCAGATTTTATCATCGAACATTTCTTTTATACCTTGTTTCTGCCACTTACTGTTAAGGGAGTCTGGCAAATATGCATTATTCATCAGGGTTTTGTTGAGGCCGTTCTCTGTATAAATTTCTCTGGGGGTTTTATCTGGTTTTCTATGTCCGAGTTCCGGTTTTGGCGCATTTTGTTTTGGTTTTTTGGTGATTTTTATCGAAGTTGATGGACAGCCGTAATGGTCTGACGTTTTTAAAGAATGTGGACATAAAACAGATAGGTTCTGTCTCCCTTCATGGATTGTAGACTGGATGTATCATATTGAAGGAATTTTATTATGTTACAAAAATCTATGATGCGTCGAGCATTTTAAGGATAATTTACTGTTTTATACTGATAGTTTTAATCCGAATATAAAAAGTAAAGATAACTCTATTGTAGCCAATTTTCAAAATAGTGTGTAGATAATATTCCAATAAGTTTATAGTATCAAATTAAATTTTTAGAAAACGGTAAATTTTAGATATTGCTCGAAAGTGTTTCGTTTGAGGCCGTTCTCTGTATAAATTTCTATGGGGGTTTTATCTGGTTTTCTATGTCCGAGTTCCTGTTTTGGCTTTTTGGTGATTTTTATCGAAGTTGATGGACAGCCGTAATGGTCTGACGTTTTTAGCATTTTAAGGATAATTTACTGTTTTATACTGATAGTTTTAATCCGAATATAAAAAGTAAAGACAACTCTATTGTAGCCAATTTTCATTTTAGTGTGTAGATAATATTCCAATAAGTTTATAGTATCAAATTAAATTTTTAGAAAACGGTAAATTTAAGATATTGCTCGAAAGTGTTTCGTAATTTATATTGAATTTTTATTAATTTAGGAGTACATTTCTATTTCTATGGAATTAGTATTTTTATGTATTCGTAAGATTGAGCAACATGTAAATGTAGTTGAAAGCCACAAGCGAATCATATATTACAAAAATAAGTTTTCTTGATAAAGTTTTCTATTTTCCAACTAATTTAAAATCCATACCATATAGAAAACTTTAGCAAGAAAACTTGTTTTTGTAATATATGATTCGCTTGTGACTTTCAACTAAATTTACATGTTGCTCAATCTTACGAATACATAAAAATACTTGTTCCCAAGAAATAGAAATTTACTCCTAAACAAATAAAAAATTAATATAAATTACGAAACACTTTCGAGCAATGTCTTAAATTTACTGCTTTGTATAAATTTAATTTTATACAATAAACTTATTGGAATATCATCTAGACACCAAAATGAAAATTGGCTACAATATTGTTATCTTTACTTTTTATATTCGGATTAAAACTATCAGTATAAAACAGTAAATTATCCTTAAAATGCTCGACGCATCATTGATTTTTGTAGCATTCTTTCAATATAATACATCCAGGCTACAATTTCTGAACAGAGACAGAACCTATCTGTTTTATGTCCACGTTCTTTAAAAATGACCACACCATTAAAATCTAGTAATCTACTTTAAGACCAACCCACTTTGCAGTTTAAGGGAAAATCTCACCCCGTTAAATTAAAAGGTTGACGACCCATTTTATGAATATATTTAACTTTTAACCAGTGAATTTTTACATCGATTAATAAAAAGTTGCATGGTGTTGCATACTATATATTTTTGTGATTTAGTTTAAAATAGCTAAAATATCCGTTTTCATTCTTAAGAATGGATTAGCAAAATATAGAGATACACATTTTACATATCGTGGTTCCAGTGTTTCACCTAGATAACTCCATACGAAGATTAAAGTATTACATATAAATTCCTGGTTGACGAGCTCACCCCACGATACATTTACGGGTGAGTACTGGTGGGGGGAGTTCGTTAACTAGGAACTTATACGTAATACCTTATTCTTCATTTGGAGTTATCTAGGTGAAACACTGGCACCACTATAACCTATTACAAAGGTTAAAAAAAATAAAGTTTAAAATAAATTCAAAACATGTGTTTACTATATTCATCTTACAATCAGATAATTATTAGTTTAATATTTAAATTTCACAGGTTTTTCCTTTCTTAAAAAAGTGCAGAGCCCCAGTTGCTCAGTGGATAAGGCGTTCAGCTACTAATCAGATAATTGGTGGTTCGAATACGTGCGATGGACTTGGCAAATAAAAGTAAAAAAGTATTGATCTTGCGATCCGAGGGTTGACAGTTTTGCTACAAAAATACTAGGAAGTCATCCAGAACATCCAACAAATTATACTGGCGTGTATACGGGACTGGTGCACGATAAATCTGATCGGGGTCCAATGTCCCGACGCCTATTGAGGTTGCGTCGGGTGCCAGCTCAGGTGTTGTTCTCGTCATCTGACCATGGTTAAAAAAATACGAGGCATCGTTCCCGGGTCTTTCCTTCGAGATAGGCCTCGAACCGTCGCCAATAGCCCACTGTGCAGCTCTAGTGCGACGTTAATTAAACAAACCAAACAAACCAACTTAAAAAAGTGCAATCGTAACACCAACAATTGAAAGCATAAGGAAGAAATTAGCCAAAATTAATCTTTCTTATTAAATGTAGTAGGAAGTAGGAAAATTATTAAGGACTTTTATAAATAGATATTATTTGTTTACATATAAATTCCATCCTATTTAACTCATCCCATGCACTCTTTAACAACTCTGTTACCCCCGACAACATAAACGGCATTCCACTGCATATATTCACCAGGGACTTCCAGCTTACGCACGGAAGCTTCTCCGGGGCGTTCCCCATCCTGTTCTTTAATCTGAGTCCCCTAATTAAAGAATATCGGTAGTCATTCTGGAGCAATTGTCTGACGCCTTTTCTGATGCCCGTCCCTCTTGTGCCAGAGGTGCCAGCTGGCACGGGGCCAGACTGAAGGGTCGGGTGCCAATTCCGCTTGTCAAAAAGTGGGACGAGCTCTGCTAAAGAGATCATTGACTTTTCTATTGCTGAGATGGTTTATTAAAGATTGTAAGGGGATGGGATTTATCGGATGTGTCCTGATTTTTTGGGGATGTATTTTTCTTCTTGTTCTTAATGATATTTGTCGTAGATAGGTTTTGATTCTTTTTAGGTTTTGTTCATAATACATATTTATAATACATATTTATATAATGTATTTTATCTAGTCTACCTATTTATCAGAAAAAATATGGTCTTAATATCTTTATTATTAAGGATATACGAAAGTTTCATATTTAGCTTTTGTAGAGAAGTGATAGAAGGTTATAAAAGGGATGACATGCCATATGATTTACATAGAGAAGATGGTATAAATTACTGAAATATTCATGTAATAGCATTATAAGTTATCTGTTTTTATACTTACTTATAGCAATAAAACATTTTATTCATAAATTTAATATAATATATCGAAAATTATTTACTTCTTTGAATTGAAATGAAAAGCAAAGCTATTGTATTGTAAATCAAGCTATTGTATTGAAAAGCAAAGTACTACTACCTAACTTTATAGTTATCAATATTTAGCATGTTTCATAAATATATAAGGATAGAATGTATTATATCGTGTATCTATAATTTGGATATTTTTTCATTAATTATGTATCGATAGCTACAAAGATCACACTTATAATGAATATATATGAGTAGCCCAGGGGCAAAAGCAATTATTTTCAAATATTTGAAAAATTTATTTTGGTATACTTAGCTATTCACCACATATGTTTCGATTTCTATCTTTCAATGAAAGGGGGAAATAGTTTTTTACTTACATAGTTAATAATTTTTTATTTCTGTTTTATAAAATCGTTTAAAAAAATTTCAAGAAAAAACTTCCACATCAATGAAACCAATTATATCGTTTGACGTTTTTTCGTCATTTTCTAAAGAATACTCTACAATTTTTTTATAGTTTTACTTTTGCATACGTGATACTCATATGCAAAATAATTAAGCAATTTATATAGCATTTTAAAACCAATATTTTATTAAAAAATAAAATTTGTAGTTAAAAATAAATTTTTGGAATTTTTTAAATTGAAGTCAAAGTGATAAAATGTCACCCATGTGACAACTAACTCCGCCAGAATCATACCAAAATACAATTTTTCGAATTTTTTGTTATAACTGCTTTTGCATCTGGGCTGCTCATATATAGTCACTAGCTGAAGTATCTGGCGTTATCGGGCTTCATGCAGCGAGTTGGTTGAACTTTTAAACGTGGCGCCATCTGGCCGGTTTATTAAGAAGTTATTTCTGCTTTAAGGAGTGGGGAGGGCGATGAGGGTTGTTTTTCGAATTATCATGCAGACAGTTTAATCTTCCTTTTGATTTAAAGGTCAAGTGCGCAAAATGTCATCAAGCTCAGAATAAAACTGTAGGTTTGTATTAAGAACATACCCACATACTTTTCTTCGTATATATATATATATATATATATATATATATATATATATATATATATATATATATATATATATATATATATATATATATATATATATATATATATATATATATATATATATATATATATATATATATATATATATATATATATATATATATATATATATATATATATATATACATACACACAGATTGGTGATTGGTAGAGAGAGGGAGAGATTGTTGCTGTTTCATAGGATTCTATTAAAATAGACAAAACTTTCATGATTATGTTATTTACTTAGATATTCAACATTTATATGCAAATAAAATATTCTTTTTAAACTTCTAACCGCTATAAGTTAATTCTTATATTATGAACTCAGCTTCAACGTCACAGGCGAATTTCAACTGCATAATTGGATGTCACCCATGTCACAACTAACTCCGCCAAGAGAGACACGCCAACCCCCAACCTTCATAACTTCACAAGCGAAGGGCCGACGACGAACTACACTCCCTCAGAATTACCAAACATCTCCCCAAGCGAAATACCCCCCAACCCTTCGCGAGCACTCGTCTAATGGAAATCATTCTTCCTTTACATGTCTCAGAAAAGTCTCCCTTGCATATCAGTTTGAAGATCACGGCTTTAATCCAATCACGGCGATTTCTTGTTCAGATTCGACTTCCCTATACTTAACAAGGATTTTGCATTTCGCGAAATTGAATTTCGCAATGGAAATGGTAGAAAGTCTTGGGGATCGTTCGCTCGGTCCTTCTTCTGGTATGTCTTTCGACTGATTCGAATTCTCTCTCTCTCTGCCCTTTTGTTTTCGTCTTATTGTTATTTGCTGCTACGGGATTCTACAGAATCCTTTTATTTCGAATGTACTGGCGTGTACTGAGCTTCCCTCCCCCCTTCTTTCTGAATATCGATTGCGTTAATGATGTCGGGCCCGAGACATTCTCATTTTGGAAGATCGCGATCTGGAAGGCGTGCGGGGAACTTTCGGCAGTAGGCTTTTCAAGTATTGATTTTGCGTGGTTGTGTTAATATCGAACATTTATTAAGAAGCTTGTAAAGTTTATATGGCTAGGGGCACATTCTAAAATATTTTGAGGTTAAAACGAAGTTTATATGGGGAAGTTATTTACTGCTTGGGAACTGATAAGTTATTTGAAGGAACATGTCAAACTTTCACACCAGAGATGTCTTTGTTTTCAAAAATCATTATATTATAGCTCAAATAAAAAAAAAGCATTTATGTCCAAAAATTCGAAACATGATATTTTGGTATCAGCTTGGTATTATGTATACAGGGTGCGTTCCATAAGTAATGCGACCAAATTCATAAAAAATCATATATTGGACATATTCGTACAATTAGTTAAAAATCTTCAAAATAGCTTCCTTCTGCGTCGATACATTTATGGAGGAGGTTTTTCCAGGCCTGGAAGGCATCCTGGAAAGCCTTCTCCGGGAGGTCCTTTAGAGCCGATGTAACATGAGCCTGGATGTTTTCAATTGTGTCCCAATGTTTCCCTTTCAGGGCTCCTTTTAAGCGGGGAAACAAAAACAAAGTCTGGGGGAGTCAGGTCAGGCTTGTAGGAGGCTGACGAACCAGTGGGGTATGCGTCCTGGCCAGGAAATCGTTGACAACGAAGGAGCTGTGGCTTGGCGCGTTATCATGATGAAGTTTCCATGCGTCCTTGATGTCACTTCGGCAGCGCCCGACCCTCCTTTCTAGCCAAGACCCAAACCCCACTGGTTTCCCAGCGTCCCTACAGTCCTGACCTGGCTCCCCCAGACTTTTTTTTGTTTCCTCGCTTAAAAGGAGCCCTGAAAGGGAAACATTGGGACACGATTGAAAACATCCAGGCTCATGTTACATCGGCTCTAAAGGACCTCACGGAGAAGGCCTTCCTGGATGCCTTCCAGGCCTGGAAACACCGCCTCCATAAATGTATCGACGCAGGAGGGTGCTATTTTGAGGATTTTTAACTAATAGTACGAATATGTCGAATAAATTATTTTTTATGAATTTAGTCGCATTACTTACGGAACGCACCCTGTATATATATGTGTGTTAATGTGACTAATGTAAATCAGAATCTTTAACTATAATTAACACATACTTTGGAAAAATGTGTTTCAATTCTGCAGCAACTTTTCTTCTAATTTAAAATATCTATTTTGTATACACTTTCTCTCATTGAGTCATTGTAGTGGATTTTTAAAACATTTACATAGTTATAACTTAATGTATAATATCGAAATAGACAGACATTCATTTACACACAAAATGAAATACTTTTATTAAATAAATCATTCATACCACTAAAATAAATCGTTACAATTTAATATGAATGAAAACAATGAACCATTCACTCTACAAATATTATTGCTTCAGTAAGATTTCTTACACAAAGCATCTTTGTATCTATCTCACAGCCAAAAGAAATACACTTGTAATAAAAGATTACCCCTTCCCATTATTCCAACCCTATTTCTTGAAAAGGGGTATTGTTTAGACATTTCTTCCATTGTCTCTTCCGATTCTCTCGAGAACAGATGTTCGTGTCAATAGCACTTCCACTCTCGGACCCCTGGGTGATGGCCAGGGGTCATTATCGCCATAAATCTCGAGGAACAACTTGACTCCCCTCGTATAGAGTTCGGGATAATGGTTCTGGATCTGTTGCGTCGACATTGCAAGGGTCCTATCTGTCATGGAAGGGACGGGATGGGGACATTGGAAGAGGAGCGTACTGTTGCTATGGACGTCTAATGGATTTCATTACTGGGTTGTTAGAAGAGTGAAAATAAACAGAGTTTGATAAGCAGTGATGGACCTTCACTGCATAATTATTTTTTTTGTTTGTGAAATAAATAGCGTATGGGGCTAAGGATACGTAAAAAAATTTCGCAACAAAGGAAATAACTCTTTTCAATATTATAAAAAAAAATATATGTACAAGTCACAATTATCATACACATTTCAAATTAAATAATTTGATAAAGAAAATAAGTGATTTTCGTGTTATAACCTGTTCCAATGAGGCGTCTCAAACCAATGCTTTGTATCTTAACATGTTCTGGTATTATGGGGCTGGGAAAAAAATTAAGATGGTCAGGAGTATAGGGACTATAAGAAATGATGTCAAGTTTAGAATGGGTAGGTTTTAACCATATTGAAATATCATTCTCTGATTTGTGGGTTTTGAGACCCATTGCTATTGTTCATAGATTTCGCATTTTGAAACGTGTGCGGATAATGGTAAGGCATCCCATTAGTTCTCCGAGTACAGTCTGAGCGTTTGGTTTCTAAGTATTTATATTTGTGTAAGACAGCACTTCGTTAACGAATATAATGAATTATATTTGTGTTACCACTTTTGTGATTTTAGGTACCTCAGAAATTTAAACTTCACAATCCTATTCGGGACTCGAAACTTATATTCAGCCCTCTTGCATTTGTTCCCTTTCAAGTAGAAGTATCGAAACGTATTTGGTTGCTTTCTAGAGAACTAACATCTCAATGCGGTATATATGGCTTTCTTATCATAGTAATTTCTTTAAAAATAGTTCCAACAGTTTACGACCTGTCTAAAACCTTTTTGTGTATGCCTACTTCAGACAACTCAAACCACATACAGAGTAGAACTCCAAGTATCTAGTTCAATTGGGATAATCAAATATCCGGATAATTGAATAATTCCCTAAAAAACGTTATTTCTTAGTAAAAGACAAACTTTTGCTTTAGTATGTAATTTAATAACTGTTAAAAGCAATATCACTCATCGATAAGATACTTTTAAAATGTGGATTTTGCTAAATTTTTTTTCAACTGAAATTTATCCGGATAATTGGCGATCCGCTTGGTTGATCCGGATAACTGGAATTCGGATAATTGGAGTTCTACTGTATCTAATATTGAGCAAGGGCGGATCCAGAGATTATTGAAGGGGGGTAATACAGTATATTGTTGTCATGGACATCAAATTTGACCCCCTTAGTTTGAAATTTTTCATTGCCTAAGGTGACTTTTGACAAATATAAACTTAGATGTTAGGGGGGGGGGGGTAATTTCCCCCCCCCCACCTGGATCCGCGCTTGATATTGAGTGTGTAGGTCCTGATTTACACCAGAATATTTCAACTTCAGTCAGTTACGTCTTGGGTATCCAGAACTCAACCCACTTAACATAACGTTTCTAAATGATTTATGGAAGAAACAAAAGCAAATACAGATTTTCATTATTGCCTCAAAATAATGGCGCCTCGCAACCTTACCACACCGAAACACCCCCACATTGCCGACCATAATCGTGTATAATTAGCGAAACTCAATCCCACCTCCTTCCCCCCTTCCTTCCAAGGAATTCCCATTAAAACTCAAACCCCTTCCGATATCTCAGATATAAATCACAGTCCATTCGAATTCCGAGCCACACTAAACTTCAAGTATCCAGGACCCGTTTTAGAAACATGCCGCAATTAGCGGGGGCCGAGCGGACAGACATCCATTGAGGCTCAGCCCTTGCCTGGAATGACAGGTTCGATCCCGGGTACCTCGTCCCTTTTAATGGAGACATTAACTCAGCGGCGTTGCAGGGGCCCCCCGATTATAAATATATGGCCGGGGCTTGGGGTCTATTGCCACGATCTATCAATTAGTGCACTGGTCTCCTTGCCTTCTTATTCGCGTGAGATGGGGGGGGGGGGGAGGGGTAGCTATTACGAGCGGTTAACGATATGGAAAATGGGTTTAACGTTGATTGCGAGGGGGGGCTAACAATGGCCAGGGTGCTTTTGGCAAAGTCGGGGGAGGTTGTTGTGATTATAATACAAGGGGAAATTGGGAGTGGCTGTGTTTTAAATAAAAGGGTGTGTTTTTCACAAATTGGAACTAGGATTTTTGAAGTGTGATGTACGTGCTTAAGAACTGTTTTGTTACCCATTGGTTTTTAATTTAATTTTCTAAAGGTATATATTTAGTTGCAAATGAGCATCGTGAATTTCTGTGAAAAATCGGATGTGGCTATGTCGGTGGTCGGTCAGAAGGATATTAAGTGCAATGTACTTTCTGGAGATATAAGAAATATTAATTGATCTCCCAAGAAAAACGTCGCCAACAGGAAGCCTCTTGCCCCAATTCGCATCAGTACTTGTTTTGATTTATTTAAATATATTAAAAGTATTGGCGACTAATTTCTTATCGAACGAGTCCAAATTTATCGCAACAGTGCTATTTGTCACATAGTTATAGTGTCGGAAGCAGCCACACTAAAAGCGTATCATCGTGCTTCTATCGTTGTATCCGAAGTATATTTCTTGTAAAGAAAAGTTAAAATTTGTAAAGTAAAAATTACATTATTTTCCTGACGAGCAAGTATCAGTGGGAGAGTTATTTTGTAATTTGTAACATTCACTATTTAATTATTATATTTTCTATATTTTTAATTAAGTACTTGAGCTATTATATAAAAATTGTATTATAATTAAATACTAAATTAAATAACATTATGCAAGGCCTGGTTTCGAGATTTACATTATGCCGGTTAAACAAAGCATATGACCCGTAATTGGTAAATAACAAATCACAAGGTCACCATCAGCCAATAACATGTACGCATGAAGTCACTTAGTCTTTAAAATATCACGTGCAAACGCGACACCAGGTCGTTCATTGGGTAATTAAAAGAATATAAAGTCGCACTAGAAGTACAAAGTAAGCTATTAGCAGTGAATTGTATGAATAATTGATTGCTTGATGGAGTATATAATTAATTTTTAAACGTTTCCACATTCATTTTAAGAAATTAATTGCTTGATTGTATTCGAAAATTTTGTTTACGAATAAATAAACGATTACTTAAATGTACAAACATCGGAAGAACAGTCGATGAAATAATCATTTATTTTAATGGGAAAATAGCTTTTGATTGAGTTAATACTCAATCTTATAAACAATCACACAGTCGATAACCCGAGACAATAAATAATTAACGCAAGGAAATTTCAGTTCATGGGAATAATTAAAAACTTGCTTAATCACCGAAAATTGTCAATGGGGGAACTCCAATTCCAATTACATCTTACCTTCATTTAAATCCCTAACAAAACTTTTCTCATTCATCTCACGTTACTGGGCATACAGCAGAATCACACACCAAATCACGATCTGTCTTCCCGGGACCTTCGAGGGTTAATTAAAAAGTCCCAGATCTTTATCGGCCATTTATTCGGGACCTCGGCGACCCGTCTGCAACGCTATGCATTCGAAATGAGACGTCGAAAAGGCAGTTGGTATCGCAAACCCCCCTTTTAAAGCATCGTTTTAAAATCTATTTCGACGCTTTGGTGTTTGGGTTTGAATACTGATAAAGATCTTTGTTGGGGGGCGGAGAGCATATATTTAGAGTTAGAGTTAAGTCTCTGGATTTTAGGGGGTTTGCGAGGATTCAATTGGTCAGGACTGGGGCTTAAGAAGGTAATTTGTTTGCATGGGTTTGGTAATTTGGCATAGATTCAAGATATTAGGAATTAATAATAAATTTGTTTGTAAATGAAATTCGTAAAACTTGCTTCCTTGTCGAATTTGGTTGTGAAGTATTTTTAAGCATTTATTTCTTTAGTTTTTATAATGAAGATAAATTTATTGGGATTTCAGACTTCGTGAATTTATTTTATTTTTGTTTGAATCTTTAATTTGTTATCGGAGAGTAACAAGCAATTTTTGATTTGAAGTTTTGATTTCAAAACGAAAATGAATGCAATGTTACATAAAGAATAATATAAGACATGCATTCTACATAATAAGTCACCTCTAAATGTAACAATGGGTTATGCATAATGTTGTCATGGTAGGTCAAATGTTCAAAAACCCGAAACATTTCAAAGTGAAGAAACTTAATCCATAAAATCTGCTCATTATTAAATTTATAACATATATTTAATAGCAATTAAATTTATAACATATATTTAATAGCAATTAAATTTATAAGATTGTTAATTTTTTACTTTTTATAAAAATATTTTCAATTGAGTTTTCAATTGATTTTTTCTTGACATTTTTATTCACAAATAAGGTTTTTCATTCATTGTAAGGTAAAAATTGAAGAGTAAGAAATAGATTGTTGAGCTCGCTAGTTACAAAACAACATAGATAACTTTTTTCGATTTTCAGATTCTGACATTTCTTTTTAGTTTTTCTACATATCTATCAGAAGACGAAGTCATAACGTTAAAAAGCAGCTAGATAATATTAACTTTCCGGCGTGTAAGTAGCAGTTAGTTGCAAAACCCGAAAAGTAAAGAAATACATTTCAAAAGCAGATAGATCAAGATATGATAGGCTACTGCACACCAATCCCGGCCCACTAATCAGTTAAAAAACCAGGTAGATCCCATACATTGGTTACAAAATCAGATAGATAGCATTGCTTAGTTACAAAACTAAATAGATCCAAAAAAATATCTATCAAAGTAATAAGTCTACAGAGCTAAGATCTGTGTGTATCTAATACCAATTTGATAAAAAAAAGAATATACACTTTTTCCATAAATAATACAATTAATTAGATTTTTGCTTATCTTGAAATTTTTTCAAAAGAGTTCTATCTGGTTTTGAAACTTAAAGGCTCAGTTCATCATACCAAAATGTCCTTTTTCGAAGTTTTGGATATAACAACTTTTGCATATGGATTACTCATTTATTATTTAAGCTATGTCTAAAATAATATAGTAAAGTCGTTTAATATGCGAGTCAATTGAAACTACAACATAACGGCCTTTTGATGCTTTGAATGTCCTTTATGTTTTACTTCACTACAAAGAAAACTAAAATCATTATTCTAATATTTTTTTTATTAAAAGTTTTAAATAAAAATTACGAAAAAAACTTTAAAACTAGGCATTCATCATAATAAATAAAATTATAAAAATGTAAATATCTAAAAAAAAATGTTGACCCTTTGCGCCCATAAAAAAATATGTTTTACTTATAATTATACTTTATAATTGTACGAGCATTTCTTTTATCATTGTGAGCGACAAAAAAATAATAACTTTCACCAATACAAATTTAGAGGATTTATTAGACAGCATTAATGAACTCGGATTTTTTCCGCTCACAGGGGCGTCCCTTAGGGCGGCACTAACAACTTTTGCGGATTCGAATGTCCTTTCCTCAGAAAGGAAGTGGTGAAAAAACGCCCCGGAATAAACGATAATGACAAAAGGAAACGATACTTAAATGAGAAAAAACGGCGTTTCCAAAAGAGCGCCATTTCTTTTGAAAAGAGTCCAGGCTACACGATACAGAAGATGTTCAAGAGAAGGGGAAAAAAATAGTTTTCGTAATTCACGAAGTAATGATTATTTCTCTTCACTAATAGAGTGGAACGATGGGTTTGGGGCTTCTTTTGATGAGAAGTAGTATTTCAAATGAGTTTAGCCCAGAAAAAATTGTTCGGACTATGAGACTTTTGGATGTGACGATTTTATCACGTGGTTAGACTAATGACGTCAAATATTGCGTACTTTAAATGAATGTAATTGGGTATTTTTAGTGGCTTTGAACGCATTTTGCATTTGGAATTGCAATCAGGAATCGATAGAATTGTGAAAAATCAGATGTAAAAATTCAGTTTCTTCATGACTACAATAAAAAAATATATTTAAAATATATCGTTTTTGGGCACATAAGAAATAAAATATTTAATTTAAATTTAAATTTTTGATAACATTATTTCACTTCATAGTTACATCAATGACTTCATGTATTGGGATATTTAAATTTCGACGTATTACAAAATTTATTTGAGGAGGTCCGGCACAAAACAGAATATATATCCATTTATTTTAAAAATCAAGATGCCAATTGGCTTCACAATGCCGAAATACAGAATTTGTCTGCTAAGGTATTTTCCAAGAAATGTCTTATTCAAAACCTTCAAGGTACCAATCTACGTGATTCGAGAAAGGGTTGTAAATGATACATGTCAATAGAAAACTTCCTCCTATTGAGGGACAGGTTGTTTTGTTTTCAAAAGTATACATTTCCCCACCGCCCATGGTGGAATTTTTCTCTCCTTTTTTGAAACAGACCTCTCACTAAAGACGACTTTTTCATAATCAAACCCATAGGAAAAGGTTAAGCATTAAAAAAAAGCTACAACAAACACATATTCAAGTTACTTATACACGTTGAATAGCAAAATTAACGTCAAAATTAAACAAACGATCTTTATTTTAAATATTTGAAATATAAATGTCAGTTTTGCATATTATATTTACATACAGTTGCATTTTTAAATGCACATATTCTTATCTTGATTTCAGTTTTTGTTTGTTATTTGCTACATTTCTGCAATTTCAGTATTACTTGAAGCTCCGATTGTGTATTTTCAAATCAGGTTATATATTCCATTTGGTGTCTTCAATGGTTTTATTCATATTTAACATACGATTATGTATTCATTTTTTTATATCAATGTCTAAGTGCAGAGATGTGATAAGTAACAATCTATTGATGTTTGGAGAAAAAAAATTGTAGCGTTATAACAACGAATGAAGAACAGCAATCGTCTCTGCCAATTCTTTTTTTTTCATGTACTTCAATTAGAAACTATATAAATTACAATTTGGTTGATTCAAATGAAACTTTTTGGTGGAATGCATTGAAACTTTTAATCTACTGAAACAATTAAAAAAATCACACATCAACAATAAGCTGTGTTTTAATCGGAAAGTTCAAATTGCGGTCCATGGCAACCTTTTATCTGGGAGATAAACAAATATTTTCTTCTTTGGGAATATGGTAAACCCGGCTCCCTTTGGCCGAAATTGAGCTATTGCCGTTTTAATTGCACCCAACTGAGGATTTCCAGGTCTAGTTGTATATCCGATAGTTACCAGAGGGCAGTTAGCCTTAATCCACCAATGCTCAAGGCCGTATATATACGTCCAGATATCTCCATATGTTTCACAATGCACCTAGTTTTTAAATTCATAAAACTAATAAAATATTAATTCAAAGGTTTGAGGTACAACTTAAAAACTATGTTTTTATGATTCCTTAAAAAAAATTAAATAATATTATAAAATAGAATGCCTAGCAAAAAATTATTTAAATTTCCATAAAATGAAACAACTCAACAATTGCAAAAATCGTGTGAGCGTCCGTAGATTATTTAAAAAAAATCCACTTAACACATCTATGCACTAAATGCATCAACATATCCGTAACAAACTGCACAGACAAATCGAAATCCCCTAAACAAGTAAAATCTTTAACGCAACGCTCCAATCCATAAGTCGATATTAAAAAAGCCTAAACCTTTTCGTTCTGTTAATTCGAAGGTTTCAGGTACAACTTACAAGCTATGTCTTTACAATTACTTAAAAAAACTAAATAATATTATAAAATAGCATGCCTAGCAAAAAATTATTTAAATTTCCATAAAATGAATACAACTCTACAATTGCAAAAATCGTGTGAGCGTCCGTAGATTATTTAAAAAAAAAATCCACTTAACACATCTATGCACTAAATGCATCAACATATCCGTAACAAACTGCACAGACAAATCGACATTTCCTAAACAAGTAAAATCTTTAAACTCAATGCTCCAATCCATAAGTCGATATTAAGAAAGCCTAAACCTTTTCGTTCTGCGAACGTCGCAAATAACAAATTCTTCTGACGTCCCTGCTTCTTCTTAGAGACTTTCATTGACGAAAATCAATCCCCATCCCACAGTGTTGAACGCCCCTCTTCCTTTAATTCCTGTATTGTTGCCTACTCCAGAGCCTTCCTCCATACCAAAAGCAGAGTTCCAGTCCACGGAGTGGCATCACATACAAACTTCCGCTCAACAAAAGGGGGGAGCGGAAAGGGAAGTCCGAGGATAGAAGTCCAACAAAGTGTCGCGGATGCAGTGATTCTATTTCCCCTGCCTTCCTTCAGATTCTGAAAGTGAGGACATTGTGTTAGAATCAAAAAGGATGAGTAGGGAAGGACTGAGATAGAGGGAGGTCTGAGAATTAAAGAGAACTACAAGTGGTTCTGTAATATTTCTTACAATTATTGAATAATGAAAAATATTATTATTCCATCTTATTAATTTATTGTTTTAGTTGTTTATGAATATATGGGTGTTTAGTTTGTTGATTTGCTACACTGTTAAATGTAAGTAAAATGTATTAATTTTTGTATTTCATTCAATGCTTATCATGGCTCCGAATACAATTGCTCAATAGTCTCAATTTTGAAAAACACATTAATTCAAAAATGAATATAATCAGATACGTAGGCCGTTATACAGCCGTTTATTTATTCATAAATCACTTTTAATAAATATCGACAATTACAACTAAGTCTTAACTGGAATCGAACCCATGTTTTTAGCACCACAGTTCAGCGCCTTACCTGTTAAACTACCAGTGTGACATTAAGAAGTTATAAACAGAAAAAATAAATGTAAAACAATTGGTGTCAAAAACTGTCAAGTAAGATAATTGAGTTACAATAACTCGGTAACCATTTAAGCAATTGATATAAAATAATGTGGAAAACCATCTTCTGAGCTACTATTTTAAGTTTGTTAGATTTCATTAAGATTGCCTTAACAGAAGTTGAGATTAGCAATATTAAATCACATAACCATTTTTTATGCAAGTATGGTTACATGCATTTGAATATGTCATACGCCCGTTTACAGTGCAATTATACTTTAAAAAAAACCGAGTAGGTTCAGATACTCATTTTTAAAAACCTTTATGCAATGTGCAGTGATGTTATGAAATTCTAGTGTATGTACTGGAATTTTTGTATTCTAAAGTGTTGTTTTCTTATATAAAATAAGTAAACAATACACAAAAAATACGGTGCTTCATTTAAAACACGCCATCTAAACAACCCTATTATTTTTTCGCAAGCAAAATAAAATTCTTCCTTGTTTTATTCACACAGCTTATAGCCTCTACGCTAAAGAAAATACATCTGTCACCAAAGCTATGTTTGATAATAACCGAAATTTAATTTATGTAACGGTACGTTCATTTTTCAAGTTCATTTAATTATTCATTTAATCATTTACTGATTTATGAAACTCTTTATTTAAAATTCTATTTACCACAACCAGTCATCATCAGTACTTTGATGACATTTTCTCTTTATAAAAGTTAAGGAGAAATGGTTTTAGATAATTGCTTCAACAATCTTGTTCGATTCAAAAATTGATTATAATTTTGTTAGGGATGACATTAAAACAGAAAATCATGAGCAAAACTTGTCTCCCAAATACAAATTGTTAAATATTTTCAGGTGCAAAGTGCAAATGTTTTATTTCATCGTTATATTGTAAAGTCGGAGAAATGTTATTATAAACCAAACTTTTATAATCAAATTAACCAACCAAATGCTTATAATTCATGATTCTTCTAAGAATCCCTGTCACTTAAGAGGGCAATTTACGAATATCAATTACATTTAAATTATAAACTTAAAAAATACTTTTGAGCTCTCATTAGAAAGAATTTATTTGATATTATCAAATATACTGCTTCCACTGTCTTTCAGCAACCCAAACTTAATCACCAACTTTTCTCAGCTTTGATGCACCACGATTAGTTCAGACATCTCCATCCTTATCAGCCAAACAACTCGCCAAATGGACATTATCCTTGACGCCACCCACAACTGCCGATACAAGGCTTTGGAGACAAAACACGTACTCCCAACGCCGCCACATCGCCGAGGAAAATCACACATTAGCCAAGAAAACAATTTTTCTTCCTTTACTACAAAACCCTAAAAAGCAAACCACCTACAACAAAAAAGAAATACCCGAGCAAAAAGATAGAAAAGAAAGTGGGATTTTTTTTTTGTTGGAAGTGATCCAAGGAAGCTGCTTCTGGGATATTAAGACAAATGTATTTCCTACCTAGGTGCTTAGGATAGTTCTGCTTTAAGGTCTAACAAGTTCGGAAGTGAATGGGTATTTATGTTTTACCGATTTTTTTTAAGACTTAAAGCATTTTGTTTCGCTCAAATAATCGACTTTTTTTTGGGTTTAGTATGAATAATACAAAACGGTACTTCGGTAAATGGATTTGAGGTTTAGGTGCAGTTTTGTAAATGAAACGCAAGATGATTAAAGATTGTACATTTATGAATTGGGTCACTTATTTAACTCACTGACGCTCCATTGACGACTGTTGCAATTGTAAAGTTGTTTTCACAGTCTGGAAATTTAAATAATTTGTAATGGGCATATTATTTATATAAAAAAATTAATTGTGAAGATATTGCTTGTGAATTTAACCTAAAACCTTTAAATTAAAAAAAAAATATTGTAAAAGGTAGTATTTTTAGGAATTTAAAATATGGGTGTATTGCTACAAAAATTGGAGATCCATGGACGCCATGAGCGTCAGATGGTTAAAATGACATACATCATTTTTGCTTTAAACAGTATTTTTTAAAACTTTAAACCCTCATAGTAACACGCTGTTTGTAAACATTTCAAAATATTTTATTATTTGAAATAAGAGAAGGGGGTTGTTACATCACGCGGGTCTTAGATGCCTAGAGTGTTATGGCGAGCTAAATCAAATTCGATTGCGTGGGAGTATATATATATATATATATATATATATATATATATATATATATATATATATATATATATATATTTATTAGTACAAATTCATAATACGAAGTAGTATCCTTATTGACAAAATAACACCGTTAAATATTATGTAAGAAATGTTAAATTTGGTGAATTGGTAAGTATTTCGACAAAGTTACACACTTCTATCTCTAACTATATTCAACTTGTATTGCAATTTTCATCATTGAACTTATATAATCTAAATAAAATATTAAACCTAAAATTGATGCTCCGGAAAGCATAAGGTGATGTAGGTGTATCTATATATTTTTGGAGTGACTTTATATACTAAGATTTAAAATTGATTTAAACCAGTGGAGTATCTAAATATTTTTATAACCGTGCGATATATTATATTTAAATGAAGTGAACTCTGAAATTTCAAGCCACAATCACTTGATTTAGAGGATTTGTTGGTTCAAAGAGTTAGACTTTTCTGCATGCGCCATTAACACTTTCAAGTAGCACGTTGTTATTTGACGTTTTCTAAACGTATTTTATAACGCATGAAACGCATTTAAACGCATGACATTAAATATGTGCATGTTGATTTGAATGTAGAGATGTTGTGTAAATGTCTTTGAGGAATACCACAGCAATTCAGTTTGGATATTAAGAAGTGTGAATCGTAATAAGGATTGAAATAGTTTTCAGATCTTAGGGTTCACTTATGTTGATTTTAATTACTGAATATGTTTATTTGTATACGTATTATAAAAACATAGTAGCTTATAAACTTTAAAATTACCACGCATTCCAAATATATGGTTATTGTAGGTAGACAGTGAAACTTTTATATAAAAAAATTATTGTTTGGTTGTATTAACGCCTCACTAAAGCTGCGCAATGAGATATTAGCGACGGTTCGAGATCTGTCCCTAAAGAAAACCCTTGGAATCACCCTAACTGGCAGCTTTACATAGGCGTAACCAGGACATATTTAATATGCACCAAAAACCCTTATAAATTGTAACGAAGCAGATATTCGGAACGACTTTCGAACTCGCATTCCATCGATTATAAACCGAATTGTTTTGCCACTGTTTTTTCCGCTGGCCGACGTAAAAAAATTAAAGTTACTTTCATTTAAATAAAAAATCATTTCAGATTTTCTTTAAATAATGGTTTAAACAAATCAATAAAAAAAATCAGACATCTTTGAAACCTTTTTTCCAATTTTTAAACTATATTTGTTCCCCAAATCCTAGTTTGCCATTTCATCACTGTTCTTTTTTACACACCATTACAACTCAAACAACCCTTTTTTGTCACGCAGCCAAACAGACCGCACATTCTCAAAAACAAATAAACCCTTCAATCCACTTCCCTCATCCAATATCCGGCAGAAAAATCCTATTTCTACCAACAAACAGAAACACCAAAAAAAAAAACTTTCCTCCAAGGACCACCCTCGTTCCCTTCTTTCGGGTAAAAGGTCCGGCCCAAAAGTCCGGCTCCAAACAAGACCCGGACCTCCGGTAATCTCATTTGGTGCGTTACCTAATAACGTTGCGATGCCTTTATTGGGCCCGGTCCCGAGGGATGAGCGCCGTTGTTAGTGCCGGACACTGCCCGGACTGAAGGTGAGGGTCCGGCTGATAGGATTAATGCCGGATAAATGAAGTGGTGAACGAACTGGAGAGTATTTTCCGGGAGCCTCAAAAGGGTTACCGCCGGCAGTGATGCAATCTCTGATTGCGATGTCTTTGGAAGATCCGTGGCCAATGCTGGACTTGGTAAATGAAGTTATATTGTAAGTTGATTTGGGGATGAGCAACCGGTTTTGCTTTGTACCTGTTGAGGGGGTTGTTCATCAGTTGATATATAATTCTAGTATACTGACGGTTACATTACATACAGGAAAGTTACAAATTGTTGGGCAATGGTCATAGTTTGGCAATTTAACTACGTCTGATAAACCATTCTTTTCGATATACCTTAACAACTTTGTAGCTATTTAAACTGAGAAACTCGCATAAAATATAAATAGTTACGTAAAAATAATGTTTTATTATATCACGGCAAAACAATGACCATCGCCCAATAATTTGTGACCACATTGTATAATAGACGTCGATTTGCGCACCATGTAAACAAATAAGGCATTTTATCTCTCTGAGGGATTAGCAATAAACAGAGTAGTGAAAATATAGCCCAAAATAATGGTTTAATATATCTAGTTAAACCGACAGCAATTTGTGAGCACCCTGTATGATGTGTACTAAAAAATAAGTAAAATGTGCTCTTATTTGCGCACATTCTATTGTTATCATGGCTCCGAATACATAAGTTCAAATTTTGAGAAAGACATGTACTCAAAAATGAGTGCAATGAGTAAAAATAAATAAAAGAGCAGATGCTAGCCTACATAGGCTGCCTTTTTAAATTATTTTCATTAAATATTGACTATTACGAACAAGACTCACAGGAAATCGAACATAGTACTCAGGCACCATAGTCTAGAGCCTTATCTGTTAGACTACCATTGTGACTTGAATAAGTTATAAACAGAAGAGATATTAAAAATGGTGTGCCAAAAGAAAGGAAATTTAAATAATTGAGTTGTAATCTTAGTTGTTATTTAAGCAATCGACACCAAACAATGTGGGAAACCATCTTCTGAAGAACTACTTTTAATTTCTTAGGTCGCTTTGTTAAGATGGCTTGGTCAGAAGCTGAGGTTAGCAAAATTAAATCACACTGCTCATTTTTGAGAAAGTGCGGTTACTTAAATTTGAGTACGTCATCGCTAATTTACGATGCAATTGAGCAAAATGAGTTGCAAATACGAAGCAAAATGAGTAGGTTCAGGTACTAATTTTTAAAGGCCTTTTTCAAACAGTGTATTGATGAGAAAATTAGTGATACCCGAACGACTACGCGCATTTGTATCGCTCAGTAGAAAGTAAGCAAAATAATGGAATATTTAACCCTCTAACGGAGTTGAACGACTTAAGTCGTCTAATGATATCCAGTCTTTTTAGCAATGCACATACACTTTATATTTGTGAAAATATTCAATGTTAAAATATTTTTCAAATCTAAAGTGTTAGGGTACTTTTTAAAGCTATACCTATCAAAATAATAAAAAATTTAAAAAATTAATGTGTAAATTGCAGGCATTGCAAGTATAAAATAATTTATTTCGCTGAGAAAATAACTTTACAATTTTGTCCTTTTTCAAATCGCTCAGAGGGTTAAAAATTAATATATTATTGGAATGATAAAAAATATGAATTAATACGGAAGTAAATGAACCCTGTTAATAAAAAAATAAAATATGAAATGAAATATAAAAAGTGAAATGTTTAAATGTGTTAAACAAACAACAATAATTTTTCTGTGATTTTTTTTGTTGGAACTCAAATTTGACTTGAACGTTTCAAATTTCAATATTTCAACTTTCAGTCATTCCACAGCAAGGTTATAAATTTAAAAGTTTTCAAAGTGCCAATGTACGATATCGTTTTCAATATTCTAATAACAGAATAAAAAAAATAGAGTAACCTTTTTTTTATTATTTCATAACGTTTTGGTTGATAAAATTCCACAGTTTTATTATTTCATAACGTTTAGGTTGATAAAATTCCACAGTTTTATTATTTCATAACGTTTAGGTTGATAAAATTCCACAGTTTTATTATTTCATAACGTTTAGGTTGATAAAATTCCACAGTTTTATTATTTCATAATGTTTAGGTTGATAAAATTCCACAGTTTTATTATTTCATAACGTTTAGGTTGATAAAATTCCACAGTTTTATTATTTCATACGTTACTAGAAGGCATTAAATTTTTTACAGTGCTTTGATAAAAATATTGATATTTTTATTATTGCGTTTATTTGTTGTTTTTTTAGTGTAGTTTTATTGTTAATATCTTTAAGATTCAATTACTATTACTCCCTCAAAAACACATTAAGAAAAAGCGAAACTGAGGATAAAAAGAGAATAGTCGCCATATTTGGTCACCTGCAGAAACAGTTTGGCGGATGATTGTTTTTGTTCAAAAGCGCACCTGCGCCTTATATTGAATCACCTTCAAGCTTAAGAACAGAAGACTTGCATTCTTCATCAAATAACAACCACTCACGTTTTGTCCATTCTTCCAGCTGAAAATATGTACTCCAACAAGAAACGAGAAATAAATGTTTAAATATGGCTTCGAGTATTCTATAAAATAATAAGAAATTCTTTATCGTTCCTCGGCTCTGACACTAAGTCAACACTCTTGTGAGAGAAGCGAAGAAATAAAAGGAAAATCAGTTTGTGCTAAGAAAACCGAATACACTTGAACTTGAAAGGAATAAAAGCAAATAAGAAAGAAGTGGGATTTGTTAGAAACCAGAAGGATTTCTCAAAAGAAGCTTTCACTTGTGAGTTTTGGGGATATTTTGTGGGGTATCTTGAGGAATTGGATTTTAAGTTAGTTGTCTTTTTTTTTTTAAATGCAATACTCAAAATAGGATTGACGCAGACAAGTTTTAGTATTGAATTATCTTATTTATTACAGATAACAGATATTTATGTTGAATAACTAGCAACGGCACTGTTAAATTTGGTGTGCTGGTTTGTTAGTTCCAGTCGATTGGATAGTTAAACAATTCTGAATATTGTAGTATTAAGTTTAATTAATTTAGATTCATAAAATAACAAAAATAATGAAGTATTAATATTTTAACTCAAAAATTCAATTCAGATACTTATTTGTAATTTTAATTATAATAATTATTAATGTGTAAAGGTTTAATTAAAAATGATATACTCATTTCTTAAAAATCATAAGTAAATACGAGAAAGGAAAAATATGAGAACAGTATCTATTTTTACTTATCCGTCAGTTAACTTTAATTAACAGTATTAAAAACAATACCATTAAATGGTAATAGTAATGCCAAATATATATTTAATAGCCGATACTGTTTTTTGTAACAGTCACTCCTCCTACACTATTTAACCAATTATTATGATCAAGGTGTCATTTGAGAGGGAGTGCATTGTATATGTGACAAAACGTGCTAAAAACAATAAAATAATACGCAATTAATTATTTTATTATGTTACGGGTTTAATTTAACTAAAAAGAAAAGGCATGGAATTAATGTGAGCAAAGCGAAAATTGGTTTGCGAAGCAAACCAACCAAGATTACGTAGGCGGAGGGGAGTAGGGATCCTCCGTTAGCGAGTAGGGAGCGGAGTCCCTAGTGTTGACTAAACTGCCAAAGCAATCTGACGTGGTGAATACTTCGAGCATGTATCCTTTGCAGTAGAGGAGTCATGACGTCACTCTCGCTAACATCAAAGTGAAGCCAACATGTATGGCCTCAGACACGTAGTTAATTACGTCATTTCATTCATAAATTTTCACTGTTAAACATTTCCCAAGTCATCAGCCATTCGCGAGTATTTTTTAATTCATAATTTTGAAGAGATGACACGTGATATGGGACTTTCGCTCTGAGATGCGGGCTTCACGATTATGACGCCATATTCTCTCTACTACAGACCATTCATGCTCGAAGGGTGAATATCTCTGCATTGCAAATTTGTTTTCTAACAAACTTGAGATATTTTATTCAAGAATATATACCATTGACAATCATGACCAGTTCTCTTCCATTTTAAAAGAAATCCAACACATTTCGCTTATTAAAAAAAAAATCTCTGAAGTTTTACATTTCCCTGTTTCATATACCCTTTCTCCACCCCCATATTCCGGGATTTTCAGGGAAACATTTGCAAAAAAACTTTCTACATTTCCAAATCCCGACTCTCGAATTCACCCCCTGATGACTTATTTCCTCTTCAGCAAGCAGAAACACCCGATCACTTGAATCAAAGTCCCCCCATTCCCAGCAACAGGAAGTTACAGAAGAAGAAGCATGACTAATAAATGACTGTATTAGCACCACCACCCACCAAGAGAAACTCAGGTGAAAATGATGGTTTTGATTAAGGCTCCCAAGATGAATCGGGGATCTTACCCAGGGAAGGGGGGGGGAGAGAACACTTAAGGGGTCGCAGCCAATGGGGGGGGGGGGGGGCAGCCCTCTTCCCCACCGACATCAGGGGCACTTACATGGGGAAGTTTGAGTGATCTCACCTTTTAAGGTGACGATGCCAAGAGTTGAGTTGCCTCTGCTGTAGGGTCGATATCGTTGGGGGCGTCTTCAAGAAGGAGTCTGGTCTTGGAGTGTTTGCCCAAGGAGGCAGTGGAGATGTCACAACACATGTTTTGGTAGGATGGATGTTTGCGTCGAGGGTGTTGAGTGACAGTGCAATGGGTTGCGTTGAATTGATTTGTTTATGGTAAATGTCAGTATTGGAACAAATAGCACCAGACAATAACGATAAGTTTTTTTTTTATAAGGAAACGCATTTTATTTTTGTTTGTTTACAAACGACATAAATATAAATACAAATACAAATATTGACGACCAACAACAGGCTCAAGGCCTAACAAGGTTGGTCCATCTAGTACATTCTAACTATTCCCCAATGCATATCTAACTTCTTCTTAAAATCCTTTACTCCTTTACAATTAACAATATTCACTGGCAAGTTGTTCCATTTGTCTATTACCCAATTATAGAAACAGTGTTTTCTCCCTTTCCGATTAAAATGGGATTTGTTTAACTTAAACCTATGACCTCTCGTTCTATTACTCATATTAAAATCTAAATCCGCCACATCTCCTTGTTTGATAAATTTATGCAATTGAATCAAATCTCCCCTAACTTTTCTCTCTTAAGAGTATACATATTCAAATTTCTTAATCTATCTTCAAAATTCATGCCAGAAAACCCTTGGACCATTTTAGTAGCTATGTGCTGAATTTTTTCTAACCATTCAATGTCTTTTTTAAGATATGGTGACCAAAACTGTACAGAATACTCCAGAGATGTGGCCTTACCAAACCTCTGTACAATGGCAAGATAATATCCTAAGATACTAAACTAATTTAAAAAACAAATAATTTTCAAGAATCAATAAGATTTTAAGGATAGAAAATATTTTAAACCAATTTATACTAACAAATTTGTATATCTATCCATTAGAAGGTGGTGATTCGGATGTTTAAGAATGGAATTTTTGTTTTGATTAAATGAATGCAATTTTCAAATTTATGCCTTTCGCATCATTTTTAATATATAGTTTGGAAGTTTAACACTAGAACGACGAAGTGGGTCAATTTGACCCAAATCTAATTTCGTTTCTGTTTTTCTCAAAAACTTACCAGCCGAATTAATTGAAATTCCTTGACTTTTCCTAAAATCATGCATATAACAGCCTGAAAAAATATTATTCGTCTGGCAGTTATTATAGTTGGTGTTTTTTACACTTATACCTAGAACGACTGAATGGGTCATTTTGACCCAAACACCCTTCTCCTATACAGAAAGCAGATAACAACGATTTATAGAACTAAAACACATTTCACCCATGTCGTGCACATTTGGTTTGACTCATCCAGGGGGTGAGTGACCTTAACCTACATATATAATGTCACTGGTCGAGCAATATTGAATTTTCATTCGTTCAAACTGTTTTTATATGAGAAAAAGCGCAGATGGCATTTTTTCCCCTGATGGAGACAGGACTGCATCTGAATAAGTACAAATAGGATAAAGCTTGAGTAAAATATCTCGGAAACTTACTGTTAGCGAAGCATTAGAATACTTTCAACAGTTGTCGGAAAATGAATCCGAAAACTGTAGAAATAAAGAGTTTGCTTCTAGGCATAAAGAATTTGTGCCTTCAAATACTAAAAGTTTATCTTCAGATAATGATGGCAATTTATCTGATTCTTGCGAATTACTTGTTGCATGTAGTAGCAATGAAAATGTTTCTAGTAAAACTGAAACGTTTCTAGTGCAAACAACCAAGAAATCAAGGTTTCATACATAACAGTTGGCGAGCAACTGTTTCCTACAAAATCCAGATGTCGATTTACACAGTACATGACTAACAAACCGGATAAATTTGGAATTAAGTTCTGGCTTGCAGCTGATGTTGATACTAAATACATAATAAATGGCTTTCATTATTTAGGTAAAGATGAGAATCGTCTTGCAAATCTAGAACTCGCCAAACACGTCGTTTTACGTTTAGTGAAACCTTTTGAAAACAAAGGAAGAAACGTCCACCACTGATAATTTTTCACAACACTGAAACTATCGGAAATTTTAAAAGCAAAGAACACCAGTTTGATAGGTACTGTAAGGTGGAATCGAAAGTTTTTGCCTGACATAGTGAAAACAAATGAAGACATAATTGTCGAAACATTGTTACTGAAACATAATGATAGTACAACTACTATGACAGTTTACCAAGGGAAAAATAATAATAATGTCATGTTACTCAGTTCATTTCACCCCACAGTTTATATTACACAGTTTATATACACAGATAACGGGCTAAAAAATTCCTATAGACAATATGGTTTTACAATTCTACAAAATTCAGTGTAGATGTTGCTGTCAAATGCACGAAAATACTTGGTGAAGGCAACATCGAGAAGGTGGCTAGTGCCTGTCTTCAACAATGTTCTAGACCTTGCTTGAATAAATTCCTGGATTTTGTATAAAAGAGTTAACGGTAAAAAGCTTTCGAGGTGAAAATTTCTCCAACAACTTATTGAAGAGCTTCGCCATCCTTATATTGAGTCTACTCGTAAAAAGAATAATTCAGATTTACAGAAAACAAGTGATACTACCGGAGTACCATCAGTAGCATGCAAAAGAGTTTGAAGTCAAGTTTCTAAGTGTGTAAACAAAACAGTTGATATTTGTTTCGATGTGTAACAAGTGCACAAATTACGAAAAAAAAGTTGCCGCAACTTTGTGTAATATATGTACGAACACTTTCCTGATAATAACTTTTAAATAATGAATAAAAATTCACACATCAATGACAAAATGCCTCAAAAAAGTTCAAATTGAATATATTGTAAACAGTTTTTAAAAATAATTTTTTGGTAATTTTTAAGGTTTAAAATTTAAATATTCTATTTTGTACTCTTAAGATTACTGCCAATGAAATAATTGTCATAACTGGAAAAAAAAGTTATATTTTTAAAAATTAAACATGGATTTTTGTACTTTGGGTCAATTTGACCCATCCCGATGTTCTAGGTATACCGAAACTGCCGTCGTTCTAGTGTTAATTTAAGTGCTAATGCTATCTATATAAATAATTAAAAGCCTTTTGGTGGTTTGAAAATGGTATTTAAATGATCTTGCTCGTAAAACAAATTTTCATTATTGTCATTTCGAAGAGCTGTCAGAAATATTAAAGATAGAACATATTTTTTTTTTATAATTTATATGTAAGGTATTCTCAAAAAGATTTCATTCGTGATTTTTAAATTTCATTTTACATAGTCTGTTAATTTATCTTTTGCAATTGAAATTCATTATTTATATGTACTATACTTATTTTAGTCGAATTTTCACGCAATACAAATTTTCCGTTGTTCGTTTGCAGTTTAGGGATTACATAATTTAAATGCTTTTAATTAATTTTTGAATAATAAAAATAAAGTACTATTTTTTAGTTGAGGGAAACACCGAGCCCCAAATTTCGAATTTTTTTTTGCATAACATACATATTATACATATTTAAAAAGGTGTGTATAACATTTCAAAGTAGTAGAAGAAAGATAACACATGTTTTTTTTACACGTTTATGTATAATTTATCATCTGCCTACGTAATATTCGTCTACAATATTCGTCATGTACTCAAATATTGTTTTTTACATTTTAGTCACGTTTAAAATGCTAAGGTTTTGTAAAAAAATATTTAAAACTAAACTATTAATTGCTTTTAAAGCTTTAATATTTGTTTTATAAACGTATGAATAGCTTTTTTTATAAAATAAGTTATAAATTATTTTTTTACAAATTTATGAACGTTAAAATATAAATGTTTTTTAGGTTATGAAATTAAAATAAGTTCTTTTGAAAATAATTATAACATAAATCTGCAAATATCTCTTCATACGTCTGTAGTATATAATTTGACGTTATTTAATGATATTATTTTTTTTAATATTAAAAGTTGATGGAGGATAGCTTAATTAACCTCAAAACCCCTCAAAAAAACAAAATAAATTTTAAAAGTTTTCTTATTTCATTTTTGTGCAGAAAAAGATGTACTACTAACGCAAAAAATGGAATTTACGAATTAATAAAAAAAAACATTAGGATTTGAGTCTCGGATCTCCCTTATCGATAAACAAGAGACAAAAATACTTCTTGAGAGGAAAAGGATTATTGGAATTCCGTAGCTTTGTTTAAAATAATAAAACTACTGCAATAATCAAAATGTTGTTTTGTTCAACCCAATGCGTGAAACCGTTTCTACTAATTACTGTTCAATAAAGAAAGAACAAAAAAAATGTATTGTTAAGCAAACTTTGAAAAAATATTTTCACAATGCAAAATATTAGCAAAATTACAATGCTTTAATATGCCAAAAAACAAATATTTAAATTATTTTAAATAACAAAACTATTTTCAACAAAAATATGTATATCTATACGAAAAATTTAAAGTTAAGGATAAAAAGGACTTTCGAAACAGACAAAAATATCCAAGTTCTTAGAATTATTATTTTCTTTCTAATAAAAAAAATTGTGCTTTCGTAATTCCTGTAGAATTTTATTGTTTCACTGTTTGATAGTCCTCAGTTAAGTAGTTTGATTGTCCAAGGTCCGTTTAATGTGACTTAGAATATAAAGTATATAACTTAGAATATAAAGAATATAACTTAAAATAGACTTAGAATAGACTTTGAATATAAAGACAATAACTTAGAATATAAAGAATATAACTTAAAATAGACTTAGAATAGACTTAGAATATAAAGAAAATAACTTAAAATATAAAGAATATAACTTTGAATATAAAGAATATAAAGAATATAACTTAGATTAGACTTAGAATATAAAGAATATAAAGAATATAACTTAGATTAGACTTAGAATATAAAGAATATAAAGAATATAACTTAGATTAGACTTAGAATATAAAGAATATAACTTAGAATAGACTTATAATATAAAGAATATAACTTAGAATATAAAGAATAGAAAGAATATAACTTAGAATAGACTTAGAATATAAAGAATATAACTTAGAATAGCCTTAGAATATAAAGAATATAACTTAGAATATAAAGCATATAAAGAATATAACTTAGAATAGACTTAGAATATAAAGAATATAACTTAGAATAGACTTATAATATAAAGAATATAACTTAGAATATAAAGAATAGAAAGAATATAACTTAGAATAGACTTAGAATATAAATAATTTAACTTAGAATAGACTTAGAATATAAAAAATATAACTTAGAATATAAAGAATATAACTTAGAATAGACTTAGAATATAAAGAATATAACTTAAAATATAAAGAATATAACTTAGAATTGACTTAGAATATAAAGAATATAACTTAGAATGTAACTTAGAATATACTTAAAATATAACTTAGAATATAATTTAGAATATAACTTAGAATATAACCTAGAATATAACTTAGAATATAACTTAGAATATAAAGAATATAACTTAGAATATACTTATAATATAACTTAGAATATACTTATAATATAACTTAGAATATACTTATAATATAACTTAGAAAAAACTTAGAATATAAAGAATATAACTTAGAATATACTTAAAATATAACTTAGAATATAACTTAGAATATAACTTAGAATATAACTTAGAATATAAAGAATATAACTTAGAATATACTTATAATATAACTTAGAATATACTTATAATATAACTTAGAATATAAAGAATATAACTTAGAATATAAAGAATGTAACTTAGAATATAAAGAATATAACTTAGAATATAAAGAATGTAATTTAGAATATACTTAGAATATAAAGAATATAACTTACAATAGACTGGGGATATAAGGAACATAACTTAAAATAGACTTAGAATATAAAGAATATAACTAATATAATAGTACATATGGTTAAAAAATGCAACACAAAAAGCCTTTGCGATGAATATATATTTGAACTTAATACATTGATCGATATAAATGAATATAAATCGGATTAATGTTGAATAGTTTCCCCAGAACTTATATTTCACCAAAGCTTGGTATTCCTATAATTAGATAAATCTACCCTACTGCGTGTGATCAATCACACTCAAAGAGTAATAGTCTCCTATCTCGTACAAGAAGTAACTCTGATATCCTACAGAACATCACAGGGTCCTTCTATAAGATAGATTGGAAACAAGCGAACTTATTGGTAAATTTTTGTTCTCTCTGGCGCCAGATTGACTTTTTTGGCGCTGTCTTTTGAGTGCCTCGGCGATATACTGGATTGATTTTTTTTACTTTTTTTGGGGGTCATTCGGGTAAGTACTGGAGATCGAAGAAAAGCCATTTGGCTAAGAGTCAAACAGACGTTGTTTAAGATGAATGAATATTGAATCTCGGAATGGTTTAAGTATTCAAAGCTTTTAGACTTAAAGTTAGAAAAGCATTTGACGTGGTCTTCATAAAGAAACTTTTTCTCTACGACCTTTCCTTTTTAAAGTGTATTTGCTTGAATTTAATGTACATATAACAAAGTTGAACAAAATTGTCAATTTCTGTATTTCTTTTTATTTTAACATAACTTGGCTAACATGTTCCGTCAATATTGAATGGGATAGGATCATGGAAATAATTAAATTTCTAAATATTTTTAAGGTATATTTTTCTTAAAGTTAGTAAAATGTATCGTATTTTATCGTTTCCCATTATTAATTTTTCTAGCTGTTTGAACACGCGTTGCTAGGGAACACTTTAAACATAAAATAAATTGAGCCCTCGTTGGGATTTGAACCTGCGGCCTACGGTTCCTAAGCCTTGCGCGTTGCCGACAAAGCTAATAAAGCCATTATAAATGTTATGAATATTTTTTAAATGTTTATTTATACAATATTTCTAAAATTGTTGAAATTATTTAAAATCTAAATGGAAATATATTAATCCGACCATCAGATACATATCTTGAGAATGCAATAGTACTTATATATGAATTTTCTGTCTTTTATACGCCAGTAAGTAGGTGTTTTGTGATCCACAGACAGTCTCTATTTTATTATTATAGACTAATTTAGAATGAGAGAATATTTGTTTCTATTCTTAGTACTTTAATTAAGAATTTATTAATAAGGAACAATTTAATATATTTATTTATAAACGTTGAAATAATATAATTGTATCACAAACAAAAATGTTTTTAATTTATGACTTTATATAGTATTTTAACCAAGTATGTTTCCAGTAAATAAAATTACCATAAAAGCTTCATTGGAAGCCTGCATAAATTCTTTGTATAACTTTCATGAAAACTGAATCTTCAATTTTTCCTTTAACTTATTTTATCGGCAAACCTGCAAAAATCTTTATACAGCTCTCATAAAAACTGCAGTTTTTTTCAGGTTTTAAATAGGTTAAATTGAAAGGAAATTAAAGGCTTTTGTATGCATTACAACGAAAGTGTTTGTGAAAATGTTTTGAAGGACATTGAAACAATAAACTGCAGTTAATAGGAAGGTATTAGGAAGATTTTACAAAAGTTTAATGCAGGTTTTCGATGAAGTTTTATGCTGAATTTTTTTGTTGGGTTATGCTAGTTTGAATAAAAAATCACACTAATAAATTTAAAGAAAATGTGGATACAATATACTCGTAAAAACACAGTTTATTTTATTCTTCTTATACAATTTGAAATTTCTTTGTAAGACCTTTCACGGAATTGGCTTATGATTGTCAAAAGTCATCAAAACAATACTTGAATGTCATTTTCTACTTCAAAAAGCATTGTTTTATGTGATGTTTATTAGATAGGAATGCTTAAAAGCTTTAAGAAATACCTCCTCATTGTTTTTCAGTAAGCTTAGCTTTTATATTCTATTTTTGTTGGAACAAATACCATTTGGCAGAATCGATTTCGTTCAAACAGCCTTTTGAAATACAATCGCACATATTTTTCTATAAGCAAACTTGGAATCATCCCTCTTCGATGTTTTGATGGAATATCGTTTATTTTTGAAATTTATGATTCCCCAAATAGATAGAAAAATTTGCTTCCTGTACGGAATTGACTTTCATGGAACCGTATTGGATTCATTTTTTTTTCTTGAAAAAAAAAAAGAAAATATTTGAGTTTTAGTATTTTGAAAAAAAAAATTGTCGATATCCATTGGGAAAGTTGCATCTTCAAAAATAAATTCAAATACTGTGCTCCTATTAGGTTTCTATTTTCGAGATTTTTTGTTATTTTGACATTTCTTCGACAAAGTTGGAGACAGTTTGAAGTTGTAGTAAAAGTTTTTCTTCGCTGTTCTGCTTTTTTATGCTTCAAATTTCATTGGATATTTTAGTTAAAAGTGGAAAAGAGGTTCTTCATATTTCTTTTCTCAAAAAGTTTTAAAGGAATGACGTATGGTTTGACTTTTCAGTCAGATAATTTATGATGTTCTTTTCATTTATAAAAGACTTTCAATTTTATTTATATAAGAAAAACATGATATTCTAAAATAAAAAAGTTTGTTTTATTAAATAATATAAATAAAATGAAAGTTTGTGTCTGCGCAAATAAATATTTTTATTAAACAAAGCACATACTACCATTTTCTAAAAGTAATAAATAAAATTCATGTTTCAAGTATTATTTTGTTATTAAATATAATTCAGGTACTAAATATCGTATTTATGAAAATACAATGCGATATATCAGCAGACTGGCTAAGTCGTTATAAAAACACGTTTTCAACCAGTTTCAACAGTTTATCATGAATACAAATTCAAAACAACCTAAACAAAAAACACTACTTTTTATTATTAAAAGCAGATATTTAATTTTATATGCATATTACTATTATTAAATGGCATGTAAAGTTCAATTTCAAAATCACGTTTAATAATAAGCTTTTGTATTAATCTTTATTTATTTTTTAATATTTACATTTTAATTAAATTAAATAACATTTAATTTAAAGTTGTTGCTGATTTTATTTTTCTAATATTTTTTTCCCGTTAATTTCACGGTTACCAGGTAATTTTATTGATTAATAATAAGAGTAATGGAAAATAGTTTGATTTATTTAAAGTATCATTAGATTTCTAACAATATTTCTGAGTTTGAAATATTTCGAAATAATGTAAAAAGAACAGTTTGAAAGTCTGTGATTAAATTTTTTTAAAATTTGTTAGATTTACATTTTATGTTATCAATGTTGATACAACATAATCAACATTAGGCAATGAAATAAAGTTCTCTACATATATTAAAATACAATAAATACATTTGCTTTAATTTCAAATTGAAAATAAATTAATAAATACTAATACATTAAAATCTATGATTTAATAATTTTTCCACGAAACAAACTGATAATTAATAATATTAGCACTAAAACCCGCAAAATTAATTAAATAACTTAATTTTCATTTACTACATAACCTTAATTAATTCAATATGCCTAAAATAATAAAGGAACCCATAATTTCGCAAATTCCACTTAAGATTTTTTTTACCCCTACTTACCTTTATGATTAAAGCCAGCACAGACTATTATAGTTTAAGAACATTAACAAGTGCCCCTTTCTTTTCTCGAAATAACATTTACTTTGTTAAACTGGCCCATTTCATGAAAGTTATTTCCTTCAAAAAGCGCAAATGAGGAAATTTCATTTTCTATGATTAATCAAATCATGTAAATTGCCCCTGCAGGCGCCTAATATTTGGTTAATTCTCTTATCTAATACTGGGAAAACTCAAACTAAGCATAAAAATAAGCTGTAAACAAAACTCGATGTTCCTAGAAAGTGTTCAAAATGTTTACTGTAAGTCCTCTGAAGTAATCTTTCATGAGGGAACTTTCTGAAGTATTAGTTGATTTTTTTTGTTGTTTACTAAGATATAGTTTTCTTTAAATAGGGTAAAAGCAGAGAGTAGGTAAAAGCCGTTAATTTACTAACTGATTTTCTGGGCTTTTAACTTAATGTTTCAGAACTACTACCGTACTATTTACCGTTGTTGCTTAGTAACTATTTAACTAAAAGACGTTTAAGTGATTTTTCGCAATTGTAAAGTTTTGTTCCATAAACTTTTTTCCACACTGTTAAAAGGGCATTATTATATTTGACAAAACTTTTGTCACTTTTGATGAAACAGACTCTTGAAATATGCTCCGATAAAATATTCCATCAAACTGAGGAAATTAATTGCGTCTTGTTTTGTTAACGAAATTTATTTCGCCAAAAATGAGGACGATTTTAAATAATATAATAATTCAATATCGATCAACTGATTCGAACCGAGGACATCTCGCTCCAGAGTCCAACGCTCTATTCTAGAAGGCTCGTTTAAATTCTGACAATAAAAGTATAAGAACCAAACATGAGATGATGACCCAGAAAAAGACCGTAAAGGAATCTGAGTAAATGACTTTCGATCACAATTTGAGGACTCTTGTTTCGAAAGTCACGTGATTCGATGATGACGCCATTTTCAAATATTACGAAAGTAACATTGACGATTGCATGATTCTCAAAAATAATAGTATTATTTATGAGGTTGCAAGAATAAGCTTTTTTTTATATTTGAAATTTTAATTTTTGCAAACACGTGTTGTAAATGAGGTCCTATAATCAGTGATGCGGAGAAGATACTTTAACAGCTGTTCATATGAACTACCTCTGACTTTACAATTTGTGCAATTTTTAGTCCAATAGTAAATTTATTTGGTATTTAAATGTCTGAGATTATATAGTATTTTCTTTAATAATTTTTGAATTAAAAAGGGTAACGCTTTAAGCCACAACTCTTTCCGCAAAACTGTACATATTCACCCGACTCGAAGGTATATAAAATTCAATATATATTCAACATATATACATTTTATGCATATACTAAGATACATCTTATATCAAGAACATAAGTAATTCGTATTTAAAGATATATTATATTGCCATTATCGAGCGTTTTAAGCTACTTTGTTTGCATAAAGACCCGCATATACGACATTTTCTACAGTCAGTACGTGAAACATGGTACACGTACATATATGTTAAAATATAAATAAAACGTTAAAATACGCAATAAAAATTTAAGAGATCTGGACATGTTTCGGGAGATACATTTCCCTTCATCAGCAGCAATGAAAAGTCTGTGTGTTAAATAAAATTGAAATAAATCCTGAATTGAAAGTGTTGCCAAGGAACAAATAACTATCTCAATCGGTTGGAGTTAACTATTATGTGCCAACAGGCGTAAAATACTGGGACCGCAAATGTTTCATTGACAATCGAATCAATATTGCTAAAAATATGAAACGCCTTCAGGAAGTGAAGTTCAACTGGAGATTTGGGTTTACAAATTAAATGGGGGTTAGAAAAATTAAATATATGTTCCGAAGAGTGCTTGGCAATGGAGAACTTCTTTATTTCTTGTTTGACATTATGTGCTTGGTGCTCCTTAATACGAAATCTCAATGCTCTCCTTGTTTGACCGATATATGACATGCTACATTGACATGAAATACTGTATATGCTCCAGTTAAAGTTATCCCCTTTTTCTCTTATACATATATCGAAACATGTCCAGATCTCTTAAATTTTTATTGCGTGTTTTAACTTTGTATTTGTATTTTAACATATATGTATGACCATTTTTCACGTACTGACTGTAGAAAATTTCGTATATGCCGATCTATATGCAAACAAGGTAGCTTAAGACTCTGGATAATGGCAATATAATATATATTTAAATACGAATTACTTATGTTCTTGATATAAGACGTACCTTGGTATATGCAAAAAATGCATATACCTTGAATATATATTGAAATATATATACCTTGGAATCGGTTGGATAGCAGCAGTTTTGCGGAAAAAGTTGTGGCTTAAAACGTTACCCTTTTAAATACAAAAGTTATTAAAGAAATACTATATAATCTCAAACATTTGAATATCATTGAAATAAATGCACTATTGGACTATAAATTGCACAAATTGTAACGTCAGAGGTGGTTTGCTTTTATACACTTATCGGCGTCTAATTTCTTATTGAGCGAAATCAAACTCATGTCAATTGTGACATTTGTCACGGAGTCAGTGTCGTCATGCTTAGCCTAAAAACGTACACAATACGTATTTATCCTAATACCCATACAACAGCTCTTAATTGCATTCCCGTCAAAAAGATCTTCGTAATAATCCATACACCAATCCCATCTCAGGAAAAAAAATCGCTTTCGGCTTCATTTCCAAAAAAGACGCCGGAATCGAAAATTTCACACCGAAACGCATCAGTCCAAATCCGCTGCTAAACCGTTCGGCAAAATATGTTTGTGACAGCCCCATTCCGGGGAAAGGTGTGCAAGATGCCCAGGAAATTGCTCGGGAAAACACGGATATAAATTGGAAAAAAGTTTCACATTCCCCTCCAAACAAAGACTCGAAATCTTATTTCTGGTCAGGACAGAAACTCAAAGGAATCATTTCCTCGCCTGAAATATAATTTGCAAGATCAAAGGAAAGAGGGGGGGGGGGGGGAATGTCCTGTCGGGGAGACTTTGGGACAGACTATAATCGTTTTCCGTTTTCGTGTCGGTGGAGTTTCGTTCTGAATTCCATTTCTGGGTTTGGAATTCGGTATTGCGTTACCTGTTTCGTTCCTGTTTTCGCTTGTCTTCTCTTTCCTGTAATTTGAAGTATCTGCATGTGTCTTCAGGTTGAAATGGGAATTTTGAAGGGTGTTTTTTATAGTAATCGTCGAAGGTAATTTTAACACATTGAAGGCCACACTATGTTTTATGAAATATTGAAACGGTGAAAATTGCTTTTTAGGTTTTAAATTGTAATATTTTAACAAATGATGTTATAAAATAGATAAATGATTTTATAAATAGATAAATAAATAACCTGTATAAATAGATAAATAAATGATTTTAATAAATTATTAAATAAATTACCTTTATAAATAGATAAAATTAATTATATAAGTAAACATATAAATTATCTTTATAAATATTTAAATGATCTTTATAAAATAGATAAATTATTTTTATAGTTAGATAAGTGTTCTTTATAAATATATATATAAATGATTTTAATAAATTGATAAATATCTTTAAAAAATTACTTTAATAAATTGATAAATATCTTTAAAAAATTACTTTAATAAATTGATAAATATCTTTAAAAAATTACCTTAATAAATTGATAAATATCTTTAAAAAATTACTTTAATAAATTGATAAAATATCTTTAAAAAATTACTTTAATAAATTGATCCTTAATGCATTGATGAAACTAATTACATAAGTAAACATATAAATAAATGATCTTAATAATTAGATGAAAGATCTTTTTAAATTTTGGGTGGATTTTTTTTTTACAAATTTTAAAGTTTTTTTTGTGTGTGTGGTTTTTGGTTCCAGTCAACGAGCTTTTCACCAAATGAATGTAACGCGTTTTGTACTTGTAATCGAACCTGGAATGTTCTGCATTCTACTCCCATACTCTACAGGCCAGTACTCCATTCAGGCTAAAGTAATTATTCGAGCGCAAGTGGGAGTATCGGGCAAATGAAATGACTGCCACATGAGTATATATTATCTTAATTTTAAATAATATTACAAAGCTGATTAACAGAAATGTACAGGTTTTGAAATGGCAATTTTGTAATGGTACCAATATGGGTCTCATGATTCCCACAGAGGATAATCTGTTATATTTAGTTTATAATTATGAAAAAAAATCAATTTTTATATTGTAATTTGTAGTTAGACTTTATCAGAGATACTTCTAAGTTTATTCTCAGGATTGTAAAACTTCGACGGTATACGCACAAAACACCACCTTAAATTAAATTCAACAACTTTAACCGATATAATTTAAAGTCTACTAAACTCCGACATAAATATAGGTCCCTATATTTTAATAACATAATACCGGTTGATAATAATCATACGCTCATCTCAAGCCCACGGAACACAGACCTACCTATCCCAAATCACCATCCAAATGAACCCCCCCCCCTCGTAACTCTCGGTTCGTTAAGCGTGTGCGCGAAATGGACTCTTCCGAGCATGATGCCCCTAATTAGATTAACCAGAGTCATTAATCTCCGTTTCTGCGCGAAGTACACACTCCCTGGAGACGGGGGATGACAGGCCGCCCCTATAATTGAGATGTCATGACACGCCTCTGATGGCAGGAATTTCGCTGCCATTTGGGCATATATGCCTCCTACCAACAAGGAGTGAGGGGGCAGTGCTTGCATGGAAAGGGTAAGATTGCAGGGGATTACAGGAAAGGGGTTGGGTGTAAACAAATAACTCCAATAGTTTAATAAGATATCCGAATTAGTTTCATGAAATCTTTTGATATGTAATTTGTTTTTGTTGGTTTCCAACGTATATTCATTAAACTAAATTTTTGTTGTTGAACATACAAAATTTTATCTTCCAAATACTATCTAAATATGCTATACTTTCATCGTCTAACGAGTCTGAGTGAAATCTAGAAGAATTGAAAACTAAGGAGGTCGAACTCCTTCATTCTTACTGAAGATGTAAGAAAGAGCAGACAGAGCAGTTGCGTGTACAAACTATTCACGAACAAAAACTTTCGGGAACTGTGCATATAATACGTTTTTGGTATTCATTTCGATTTTAAAGTTACTTAACAAATAGTACGGTTGACATAAATTTGCTCTCTTTCAAGAAGAAACTCATATTTAATACATACTTGTAATATTTTTAGTATATATATATCGTGTATTTTGAAGGTATTTGTAAAGTTCCGTGATTTCAGACGACACATTTCCATTTTGTGTGTCTGATGATACATACATGTTAACGTGATAGTTATTGTACCAAATAAAATATTTCAATACTTTCTGTAGACTTACGCATCAAATTGAACAGTGTACAATACATAAAGTTAATACAAGTTTGCGTTGAACAATAAGATCCAAACAACAACATGAATTGGACGCTAATGAATTGGGTTTAAAAGCATCTGAAGTTTCAAAAGGATAATTCCGTCCCTCGCTGCCGATTTTTGATGCTTTTATCTTTTCCACCATTCCGTCGCATTCCTTAAAGAAGTAAGGTATCATTTCACAATTTTAGTTGTGTTTTATCCGCCAAATTTGCGCTATATTTCGGATCTTAGTATGAAATATGTATAAATAAGAGTTAATTATTTAAATTTTGGCCAAGTCCACTCAAAACCCTATAAAAAGTAAGACGAAACATAAAAATATATATTAAAAAACTATTTGAAATCCCATATTCGTACTGGGTGACTACAAATTGTTAGGCAATGGCCATTGTTTGGATGTTTAAATACACATAATAAACCGTTATTTTCGCTGTACTTTAATTATTTGTATGTTGCTACTTAAGCTAAGCGACTTATTTAAAATATAAGCAAAGCAGTTGATCAAGAACATATGCCAATACAGCTAAATGTGATACAACCAATAAACAACCAAACAAGGCCACTGTTTAGCTGCTTAACTACACATAATAAGCCATTCATTTTCGGTGCTCTAACTACTTTGTTCTTTGCTTCTAAAACTAAACAAATTATTTAAAATATAGCGAAGAAGTTGATCAAGAACATACGCCAATACAGCCAAATGTGATACAACCAATAAACAATCAAACAGGGCTATTGTGTAACTGTGTACACTATACATAATAAGCCATTCTTTTTCGGTGCTCTAACTACTTTGTTCTTTGCTTCTAAAACTAACCAGCATGTTTAAAATATAAGCGAATTAGTTGGACAAACATAACGTTATATTATACCAACACAGCTGAATGTTATACAACCAAATAATAACCATCTCCCACAAATTTGTCATCTCCCTGTATATTTGAAATCACCTATATATAATCCAAACCGCACGAATACATTAATATCATCACCTATGACGCACAATCTGACCCCGTCATTAAATCCCCACCCTACAACTCCTTTCCACAAGAGTAGATTTCACCACCAGTGTGACCCACAAACTGTTCTCTGCTTTTTTTTGCCCATTTTTTCATCTCCGCACATGGAGTGTTAATGAGGTGTGTGGCCTGTTCCATGTGCGATCGGTCAAACGGCCGCACTAGGAGCAGAGGCATGTGGTGCTCATATTAGTATGTGTCATGTAGGAGATATTGAAAGGGTGAGTCATGGTACTGTGAATGATATTGGCTGCGGTATACGGACACCTTATTAAAAATATATGGGAATTGGTTATGTATACAATTTGTTATGTGTATTGCAATTACGTTATTTTCAGCTGTGGTGTAAGGCTTGAATACAAAATGGAGATACCAGTATTTCAAATCTTGCAGTATCTTTATATCCCATAAACTAAATTATTGATGTTTCTTATTGTATGTTTAAGGGGGAGAGGTTGCACTTAATAAATACCGTAGAAAATGCATATTTCCATCTTTATATCTATGTTTTAATTTTTCATTTGGTTTGTAACATCACTCTGGAAATATTTTAACCATATTTTTAATTATTAAATAATGTAATATTTTATTGTGATTGAATGAAAGTTTTTTTTTAAATGTTTTAATTGTTATAAGTTATTATTTTTACTGTCTTTTTGAAAAATGTATATCACAGTGATATACTTATTTGCATATTTTAACTTAGGAAATGTCTTAACTTTTTCTAGTCTTCAGGAGATAGCGTCGAATACATTCGCACGTGTATCTACAGTTGTAATTAAAATATACATATAATTTAAACTCGTATTATTAATATTATTTTTCAATCTGCACCATTGATGGTACTTTTGAAAGCTGTCTCTATTAAAATAATAAAGTAATTTATTGAATAAATATTATTGTAAACATATATAAAATGTAACTTGAGGTAAACACCACTTTAAATTTCGATGTTACATTCTCTCCTCGGAGCACTAGTTATGAAGTTATTAAATAGTTCAGAAAATAATCATGTATATTATTTCTGTAGTAAAGATTCCTTTCACGCCCTTAATTACAACGAATCTTAACACAGGAGATCAAATCAAAGATAATTTCGTGGGCCAGTGACGAATTACACTTTCATCTCATAAATATCAACGGTATTTTTTTTTTAAAAAATGCGTTTAAAATAATACATATTAACGTTTTTTTTAAACAAGCCGTTTATCATGCTGCAATATATGAGGATATATTTTTGCAATATATTTTTGGCTATTAAAAGATTAGCTAATATCTTTCACCAAAATGGTGCGTGCGTGTGTGTGGCGGTGGTGAGGGGGGGGGGGGGGGTTATGCAATAATTATTGCACGGACACGCAACAATTATTGCACGGGCATGCAAGAATTATTGTACAGGCATGCAAGAATTATTGCACGGTCAATTTTTGATAATAATACGCTTCTTTCCTGAAATTGTGGACATATCCCTTCCAAAAATAAGGATGTCATTTAACTGATGTCGATATTTTTTTTATAATATAAATAATGTCAAGACGTAAGCAATTGAATTGGGCATGAGCGAAGACCATACTACAAATTTAAAACCAAAGAAACAGCAATTTCAATTCCAATCTTGTGAAGGATTGAGAAACTTACTTTCTTTCGTTTAGTATAATCCTAATATGATCACATACTACATACAAATAATCCCTTAAATAATTTTTCGTTCTTTATAAAGTTTAACAAAGTTGATGATTTATTCAAATATTCGGCACTTAATTATTTATTAAAATCGGTATATTGAAGTAAAAAAATATTAATTTATATTCTACATAAACACAATATTACATGATATATCAAGTATGTTAACTGGCTGGGCGTTAGCACGGTCCTGTTAACTCGACTTTTCGGCATTTCGTCTGTTTGTCTGTAAATTTCTTTGTTTGTTTGTTACGCAGTCACGATCAAACGCGATATTCGATTTTCTTCATATGTGGCAAGAATGTTTCTTTAAAAGTCAATTAAATGGACGTATGTGTTTAATTTTATTATTATTTTTTTGGTTGCGAAGTCTACTGTTCCCAGAATTACAGATAAAGAAGTTTTAAATTAAAATAACAATTTATCATTTTATACCATTATCCACATATAAACGATATGAAGTATAAAGAAAGTTTTTTTTTAAAAAATCTACTTATTCGATTGGATAACACACAGCACCATCGCTACTGCACCACATTAAAATGTAATGTTCCTTTCACTGCTCGAGTTTTAAAAGTATTTTTTATTATTGATTTTACTCTTTTTAATCTTAAATCTTAGCGCAAAAAGATTATAAACCCATAAAAATTATAAACTTAAAAAACTAAGTTGTTGACACCACATAGAAAAGTGGGAATTATTTTTGGTTTAATATTTTTTATTAACTCAATCTCATTAAAAACATGTTTTTTTATTGAAGTTTTATTATTGAATTTATCTATTTTCTTAGAGACTTCTGAATATTTATAAAATGTAATAGAAGACGATGTAATCAAAGAAATAATTCATAAAATAAATCCCATAAAAGATTACCCATTAAAATTGAAATTTAATATCGTAACTTGGGGTTACTAGAACCCAAAAGAAAAAAGTTTTAAATTACCTGCATGTTGTTACCTGTTTGTTAATCATTATGTTGGAAAGATGGTGAACCAAGTCTATATTTTAAAGACAGCAGGCCCAGTAGGGATTTTTGTTTTGTTTGTGTCCTATAAACCTAAAAAGGAACCAAGGTCCATGTAATCCAAAGTGATGGTATAATTTTTCATGTCTATGAGTTTTGAATTTGCTAAATAATCATAAACGTGTATGCATATTTTTTGTTTTATTAGACTATGAAGTATTTCATTGCCTAATACATTATTATCAGCAAAATGATAGAACACGGAAATTTAAAATCGAATACGTATTTGCTTAAAACTAATGTAATATGTATATCATAGAAGAAACAATTTAGATTACGGTATAACATACGGTATATGGTATAACATACGGCATACATCATTTTGACGTCTATCTAGATTTTGAATACTAATCTTTATTAAATGTAAATAGAAATAGTTAAAGCTATACTTACATATAAAAGATTCTGGGAAATAACGATTATAGTCCACTGTCTCTTATATGCATATCATTCTGATCTTTAAAAGCTTTTTTAGGACAATCATCGCTGTTTCCGAAAGTTTTCTAACATAAATCATTAATATCTTAATTAAAATAAAAATAATCGTTTTTCTCATGTATCCTACAATTACAATTCAAAAAGCGATAACAGTCATTATAGGTGAATACTTATTGTGAGTAATTGAATTAATTACAATTTTTAAAGTTTGACACATTATTAAATTATTAATGTTAATCTTTGCAACAAAGAACTAGAAGGAAATTAATCCTCGAAACAAAAAAAAATTCTCGTACATTTCTTTAAAAATAAAAAAAATATTTTAAGTTTTAAAATTATTTTGAATTTAAAATAAAAATAAAATTGAAAGTTTATGGATTAAGTGTATTTTTACTTGATGAATATATTAGGTTGGAGGGAAAGTTCTGTCGTATTTTAAAGAAAATATTTGAATTCATTTATACAAATATGTGTTTAATATTAATCAATTATATATGCTCCGTTATTTGTTACAACCTGTTGCCATCTTTCAGGTAACCTGTGAATTCCTGTTTTTCCTGTTTTTTCTCATTCTTGGAGTTAAAATAGTCAGCAACTGCCTTAGAAACACTTTCAAAAGACGTGAATTTTTTTTCCCGTTAGATAATTTTGCAATAAGATTATTTTCTCTTAATATTCTCGTAAAGAATCCACTTTTCATCTCCAGTAACCAGCCTGTCCAAAAACGGCTCCACATTGTGTCTAATCAGATGTGATGAACACATTCTTACACGATCAGACAAATTCTTTTCCGTTAATTCATGTGGAACCCAAACACTTTGCTTTAACACAAACATAACATATTGAATATGATCTCCAACAGTTGTACGATGAATGCCAAACTCTTCTGCAATTTCTCGACTTGTTAAATGTGGATTTTTTTTTCAAACATGGATCGCAAAACATCATTATCGATCTTGGATGGTCGTCCAGATCAATCACTTTCTTTGAGGCTCATCTCCCCTAAATGAAATTTGCTAAACCATCTTTGACAAGTACGAACATTTACAATATCTTTTCCAAATACCGCACATAAATTTTTACATGCAACCGATGCGTTGCTTCCTTTTTGGAATTCATATAAAATGCAGTATCGTAAATGCACTTTATCTACTGACATGTTTTTCACTTTAAATATCACAAGTAAATGATGAACGGTAAAAAAGGGCACCTTTTATATTATACAGCAGCTAAAAAAACAAAACAAAATCCTATTGACTCACTAGCCAGTTGTTCTTTTTATTTACAAGAAAAATCACCTGCCTATTTAAAATACGACAGAAATTTCCCTCCAACCTAATACACAAGGTTTTATTCAAATGTTTCCTAACTAAATTCAAAATGTGTATGTTGATAGGCTAAAAATTAAAAAATATATATATAAAATACTACATATTAATTTGCTTATTCCGTGAGTGTATGTGTTTAATTGTTTCCTTCGATTCATAATTGATTAAATTCAATTTGACCCAAGATATTGACAATTGTGAATTTTTTTTCACTGGTTGGGAGTTAAAAAATTTTTTTCTTAGTCATGCACTTTTATTCTTTTATCACAATTTTAATTCGTTGTAAATAAATAGCTTTCTAAATATACTTCAAAAAATTAAATTTAAAAAATATTGTAAAATAAAGTATTTTTATGAATTTAAAAATTGATTGCTTATTGATGAAAAAAATGGAGTTTAATGGACGTGACATCACTTCCATAAGCGTCAGAGATTTAGTAAATACAGAGGTTCTATGAATTTCTATTTTTTTAAAGAGGCAGTGGGTGGGTCGATTTTCAATAAAATACATCACACACTAAAAACGAAACCTTATACAGAAACATGAAAACATACTTTTCCTGAATAACATTTACAAAAAAATATATCAAAACCTACTTTAAATCTCTTTAAAAATGCAGGTATTTGTTTCACTCTACATCGAACCTAAACCTACACCAATTCAATTTACCCTGGACCCCCTTTCTCCACAGCTTTAATATACAAGTTTTCCCGAGTCTTCCAGACATCCCTACAAGAAAATATATTGTATTCCAAGTGAAGTCCCTTCTGAATAACACAGAAAATGGAAATACAAGCGAGAAAAAAGCAAAAATATATACGCTTCTCCAGTTTTCGCTGTAATTGATACCGGAGACCGGATTCATTCGTTCATGTACAACTCCCGTCTTACTTCCTATCGGTTTGGTAAACAAACTTTTGTAAATATGCAATAAGAATGTTATTAAAAAGCGGAATCCCAGTTTTTTTTATGAATTCGACAATGGTAAGAATTTCATTGGAAGGGGGGAGGGGGTGTTATTTACCTCTCAAATCCAATTGGAATGTATTGAAAGTGTGTTTTGCGTCATGTTTTGTTGTGTTTGTGTCATGTTTTCTTGTGTTTGTGTCGTTTGTTGTCGCAGTCGAATGATAGTTATATATTGCGTATTGGAGGGATTGATGTTTTACGGTGAGTGGTATTTTGATTTTTTTTGTGAAAATTTTTGTAAGTAAAAAAAATTATATTTATGGAAGAAGGGATTTTAATTTTTTTTCCGGCAATGCATGTAATTGGATAATATTTTTGAAAATTGGTTGAAGAGATACATGGTATTGGGAATTGTTTAATTTTTAAATGTCTGCGGAATTTGAGATCTGTAAAATAGGAATAAATGTTTCTACAAAGATTTACATTCAATAACGTAAATTTTAAATTATACTGTTATGCAATTTTTTTTTATTTAGTCGCAAAACAGCACACTTTAACTCAATGCAATCTAATTTCTACTCTTACCTGACAAATTGAATGACATGTTTTGTAAATTTTTCTTATTCAAAATAACATTGAACAACATATTCATAAGCCTAAAACTTCGGATTTTTTTGTTAAGGATATATTTTTTACTAACTGTAAAACAGACAATTTTGTCATCTCATAGCATCAGTTTGGAGAATGTTTAGAAAATATACTTAAATTCAAAATATGTTCTTAGAATGCCGAAAATATATTAAATATATATACATATTTAAACATTTGCCACATCAGGCTTTCACATATATGTTAAGTTTTATTATCAATCAAAAGGTATCCTACATTAAATTAAAGAATTAAACCATATATTTATCCACCTACTTTTAAAAGAAAATAATTTAAAAGGACATATATTATAAAAATAAATTTAGTAAAATGTTTTGAAAAAGGTAAACACATTCTACAATAACAACATATATCAAATCTAGATTTTCATAGTCGATTTAAAAAAATTTAGTAGCGCAAATGTCGATAAATCTTAGTAGAAATCCTTCTTTTAAGATATATGTTTTGAAATCATGAGCGATCGATAAAACTTGTGTAAGTTTTAAAAAAGTTACCAAATATAATTTTTTAATGAATAAAGTAACCACGTTCTTAATTATTGTCTTCAGTGAAATTAACAAAATACATAAAAATGCCAATACTTAACAATTAACAAACATTATATTTTCTGCTATTATATTACAGTTTTTAGGAATCTATAATCCGATATCATCTTTTCTTTCAAAGTTTTATTTATATTTTCCAAATTAATGAGTGCTAAACAGCTTAACTCTCACGAAAATTACTTCAAAAATACTCTACATTATAAAAATTCCTTTTTAAACACACCATTTTGAACAGTATCTAAACACACACTACATTAAATGTATTCATTTGTTTACAGTTAAAATAAATAACTTATTTCCAGTGAACGCCTTTACTTCCAAAACAATTCAATTCTTTTGAGAATCTCTTATCCAGTTTCCCATTGTATTTGGATTCAATCCCAACATTTCCCTTTGATGTTCTTTTCTCTCTCCTGCAAACAAACACTCTCCGTTCCTTATATACCTGTACGAAAATCAATCAAATAATGAAGAAATACGGGGGGCTCGAATTACAAATGCAAACGTTATTATGCGTACTATTAGGAACGATGTTCCGTAATATACTTCCACTCTCATCTCTAGAAAGCAAAAGATATTTCCCGTCCATTCCTTGATTTTCTCCCCCTTCTTTTGAGCCTTTATTTACATATAACTCGAAACAAATAACAAAAGAAAAGGGAAAGTATCTGATGCCAACGAAAAAAATAAATAAAAAATAGAAAAAAAGCAGAAAATAATAAGGCTTAGGAAGAGTGCAGTTTTTATTCTTGTTCCCCTCAGATGCTGATATTAACTTCCGGCCACGTGACTTCTTGAGGGTGGAAGTAGAAGTTTTTTTTTCTTTGCGTAGATCATCCGTATATCTTACTAAAGATCTGGTGTTTTGTGGTTGAATATTTATATAATTGCTAACGATCGCATATGTGGCTATATAGTTTTAATATATACGAGTAATAGCATGATAATAATATATAATATATTAATAATATATAAAGAAAATAAGAATATAATATTTAAATGGTTTTTTTATGTTAAAAAATATATACACTCTATCCTGTTTTTGTGCGGTCTTTTTTTGTGCGATTTTTTTTGTGTGCGATTTTTTTTGTGCGATATATGAAAATGTCAATCAAATTGGAACATAATTGGTTATCTGGCTACCGAGATATATACATACAAGCGTCTAGTGAAACAACAGTAGTCGCAAAAACTGATCCACTGACTACATGGTAACTGAAAAAAAGTCAACTCTAAACGAATGCGAGGTAGTATCTTCAAGTGACGAAAGCGATTTTGAACCAAGTTCGCGTATTGTCAGACTACGAAAGTTTCTAGTTCGAATTCCTAGTTCTTTCGTAAGGTTTTGAGTTATTTTCTATGTGAGACTTTTTTTATGCGGTCCCTATTCACCGCATAAAAAAATTAATTGTGTTGCGAAAACTATTTTTTATAGATACTCGTGAAGTTTTGTGCGAATTTTTTATGCGTTTTTTTATGCGGTCCTTATTTGCTGCACAAACAAAGGTTTGAGTGTACATATTAAAACTAAAAGTTTGGAATATGTAAGACTATTAAACTACATGAAGGATATCCATGTGTATATCTGTTCAGGTATTGCCAGTTTCTTCATCACTTAATATAAAAATTTGCATTATTTATTTTGAATTTTTTTTTTCAAATTTAAAGCATTGGAGAAACTTTTAAAGGCCTTCACTACTAAAATAATTGTAAGAAAAAATTGCTAAAAAAAGACATGAGTTAAAAATTTAATTTAATCTTTCCTACAGTGGAAACAAATAAGGTTTTGATATTTTGTTTATTCAACAGAGGATTTAATTAATACTATTTATGTACCTGAGATTATTTTACCAAGATATCTTTGAACAGAATATTTATTTACAAACATACATTATGTTCAATCTAGTTTTTTTACATCTCTAGCCAAACTACAAGATGTAGATACATTTTTGAAAAATGGTACACATGTAAGAATATTATTTTTTTTAAATAAATGTTGAATAATTTTTAATAAAATAAATGTTGAATAATTTTTAATAAAACGAATGCAAAAGATATAATGTTTTAGAAATAAATGTTAAATTTTTTAATATTTATATTAATACGAGTGTTTCGACAACATTTAAGGCAATGGCAGAGAAAAATCATAACTACAAGTGTGTCTAACAGTAAGTAGGCATAACTATACATTTAAATCTCTATTATTCGACTAAAAATAATGTATATTTTATATAGATTATGTTCTCATAAACTAAAAAAAGAATTATATATAATGTACATGTTCTATATTTTAATTGTACATCCGCAAACTTTGGGAATCCAGTCATTTGACAGCATAAAGTAAAAATACTGAAACTATAAGCATACTAAATAGTAATGTTTAAATTCCTTAATAATAATATATTTATAAATTTATGTGCATTAAAAAATGATCGATTAAAAAAATTTTGTTTAAAATAATAAATGTAACGTCACTTTAAGTCACAATTGTAGCAAAATTGAACAATTTGAAAATCTGCGCACTTATCAACGCTTCATAGAAACTCGCACCTAAAGTATAATGGGACACACATATTTAACATTTTGTCCAATTCGTAACTGCCCAAATAAATGTAAAGACAGTTACGATTCGGACAAATGTGAATTTATAAATATTCATAGCAATTTTATTCTTCTCGATAAAAATCATATTTCAAATGCATTTGACATTTCTCATTTCGTTTCTCAATTCGTTCTGAATTAAAAAAAAAAATCTTCATGAATATTTTACACTTCAAAAGAAATGGGAAACATTTAACATTCAAATGCTAATTTTTCATAGTTTTTTCATGACTTAATATTTAAAAAGATTTGGAGATATGTTTCTTACACTTTATGAGTCAAGATATTTTTAATATATCTACATTATAAAATATCTTTTTGCTAAAAAAACGCAATGTTTTTATACTTCTTAGTTTTTAAAAAAAAAATTATTCAGATTTTTAGTAATCCTAAAAAAATTAGATACGAAATAGCTTATAATGTGAAATACGATGTTAAGGAATTATATTAAAAATGGAATTGAGATTGATATTGAGTAAATTATTATAAATTAGGACGAGTAAATTACTAATTCAAAATCTTTTTTAATTTTTTTTTAAACATAATATATATTTTTATACATTTTCCCGTGGATAATCATGTCTGGGGTTTGGAACAAGGACTAATGCAATTTTATCAAATATTGTTTTTTTTTAAAATTATATACTTATTTTTAGCACCTTTTTTTACAGTGTTATGAGTTTAGAAGTTTGTTGACTCGTATAGCGAATGTAAAAATGAGTGTTTTATATAAATTGCAATTTAATACATTGTAAAAAAAGTACTTAAAAATGACTACCTGAACCTACTCGTTTTTCTTTGAGTACAATTCCATCGTAAATGAGCGATGACATACGCAAATTTAAGTAATCGTACATGCTCATATTTGAGATAGTACGGTTTACTTAAATATGAGTACGTCATCGTTCATTTTGAGGTGCAATTGTACTCAAAGAAAAACGAATAGGTTCAAGTGCTCATTTTTAAGTACCTTATTTTGTACAGTGAAGGTGTTTGATGAAAAAGGAATACCCTCAGATGTTTATTAAAAAAATCACTTTAAATTTATCCATCTTCGAATTTAGAATTTAAACCTAACTACAAATTATTTGAGGATGTGAGCGCAAGAATGGCTTAACCCTCAAATATACTTTACTAAGGAAACGGAGTTTGAATATTTTTGAAAATTTGATTTTTTATTTTATTTAAAATAATTGTGGCACTGAGTTAATATGAGGAGAACATATGTAATCCGTTTTTGTTATTATCCATTAAAACCGCCAGTAATGTGGGATTACTGGATTTTTTTTATTTTGAATAGCGTTCAAGTCAAAAATGAACTATGAACGCTTTCTAGCGGAAATTACGGGAAAATAGGTTAGACCGATATTGTTGCAGTAAATTCGTATTCTGTAAGAAAGTTTAGTATCATAAAATGAGTTTTTAAAAAAATGTGTGTTGGGCCATTTTTGCGCTCACCTGCTAATATAACACAATTTACTCTGTCGAAAAATCGCAAATAAATCTTCCATACACACTAACACCTCGCGAACACATTTTTGTCCCGCAGGTACAAGTGAGCAGACACGCAAAAGAAAATCGTCTGAGAAAATCGTATAAAAGGTAATCGTCGTAAAATAAACGTAACACCGACCGGGTACATAATAAGAAAAAAAATAGCAAACACCCAGAGTATTTTTTCAATTTGCAATGTACCAGAACTCCGGGTTTTTCCAGGAGACTTTTCTTTTTATATCTCTCCAACCCAGAACTTATTTTCAGAAAGAAAAGGAGAAGAAATATATCGTCTGCGTTTTCATGTAGGATGTAGCGAGGGAAGCCGCCTTGAGATGCTGATATCCATCTGAAGACGCGTAAATACAATATTTTTTCATTAGTTGGAGATAGGGACTAAGGTAGAGGGGAGGAGGCTGAAATAAAGGGGCCCCGACGCAGTTGGGAGGAGATCATATATCTATGGTATAGGAAGCGCATCTGATCGTGGCAGGGCCCCTTGAGATGGTAGGGGATGGGGGTTGTACATAAAGTGCTTATTTTGCAAGATAAAGTCACAAATGTTCAGTAAATATAACACATTTTGTAGAGCAGCCCTTAGAATTTAAAGATTACATCGTTGATCGAAATATTATGTTTATTTTGGGACATAATTTATTTAAGTATAATATTATATATATAAAAAAAATCATACAATTTGCATTGATCTCTGTAAAAAAGGTACCTAAAATTTATACCTAAACTTAGACGTTTGCATTCTCACTGCATTCTCACTTTGCATTCTCACTGCAGTCAATTTGCATTGCTCACTGTAAAAAAGGTACCTAAAAATTATACCTAAACTTAGTCGTTTATAAGTATAATTGCATCGTAAATGAGCGATGTCGTACTCAAATTTAAGTACCCGTACTTTCTCAAAAATGATAAATGTGACATGCTGATCTCAGCATCTGTTCGAGCAATCTTAATAAAAACTGACAAAATTAAAATTGCTGTTCGGAAGATGGTTTTACACATTATTATCTTAAATAGAAACTGAGTTATTAAAACTCAATTATCTTAATTCCCATTCTTTTGCGCACGAATTTTAGCCTTTCTTCTGTTTACAACTTCTTAATATCGCCTTGGTTGTTGAAGGGATAAGGCTCTGGACTGTGAAGCTGAGGATGTGGGTTCGATTCCCTGTCAGACTTGGTTGTCATTGTGGATATTTATTGAAAGTATTTTAAAAGGGTAGACTTTGTAAAGGTTAGTCTACTCATTTTTAATCATTGTTCTCTATTTTGAGTACAAGTCTTTTTCAAAATTGAAACGTATGTATTCAGAGCCATTATAAGCATCCAATGTACTCAATAATTAGTAAATTTTACTTATTTTGGAGTACACATATTTAACAGTGCTCTATGAGCAATCGTACTTAAGAAATATGTATTTTCAAAGTGCATGTATCACAATATAGTGCTGTGGAAATAGTGATGGAAAGTTACCTATGTACAATTTTCGAAATAAATAAATAAATTCATAAATAATGTGCGTAAAAAATTACGTTTAAATATCGTATCCCCATTGGGATTAAGTAAGTATGTCAAATTTAAAGTCAATCATTTGAAAAGGGATTTAAAAAAAATGAAATTGCAAGATCAAAATCTACATTGATTTGATGATTTTATAACCGCATGTAATAATGCGACATATCTGTTTTATTTCATCTAACTGACAATCCTCCTTAGATTATATTGTTATTCCCCAAGCGTTAATAAAGTTCTTGTTTTAACTCAACCTTTCAGCACTTTGTTTGTCTGCAATTTTGTTTGTTACCCATTTACGACCAAACGCGTTTTCCGATTTCCTTCAAATTTGGTATGAATATTGCTTGACATCATTAAAATTGACGCATTTTTTTTGTTGCGAAGTCTACTGTTTCCAGAACTACTGGTTAATATAATTTCCTGTTCATCAAGAATGACATTCATTATATAAAAATATTATTAAAAAATGTTGAGTTCCCCTCATTACATTTAGATACCAAATTCGTACATTAGAGTGATCCATTATTTCTATGAAATGCTTTTAAGTACCATATATATATGTTATATTTATGATATATAAGTTTTTTTTGTAAAAATTACAAAAATATTAATGGCCTTATATAAATACAAATATTTGGAATACATAAAAATATATTAAAAATCTTATAAACAAATTTTTATAGTTATAATATAACGCATGTTTTTTTTTTAATTTTGTTTTACATTTGTAAGAATTTAGTTTTATTTTATTATTTATAGTATTACATTGTTAATTCTACATTTATCTTATTTATCAATTGGCAAATGTATTTTATTAAATTTTTTTTCTGAAAATGATTTTTTACAAAAATAACGGTTTTGATAACAATGTAAAAAATACATTTATAATTAGATGATTTGAAAATATTTTCTATGTATGTTATCCTCAAATCAAAACTTTGTTATTAAAACTATTGTGGTTTAAGTTAGAAAAGATCACTGTTGCTTCCATATACTCTTTTCAGACTCTATATACAAGAAAAAGGTGATTTGGAATATATGCTCTTTAACAAAATTTAAAAGGTGCTCCCCGCATAAAAAAATAAAACAATTGCAGTGCATAAAACCCCATAACATTTATAATTTTTTTTTTATGTTTTTAAATAAAACATGAAAAAATTAATCCGAATGGATTAAGGTAATCCCTTAATTTATTCATATGCATATGAAAGGTATTATTTAAGATTTTTTTTGCAAAAAGAACAATTAGCTCTAAGCAGAAAGCTGCTTTTAAGTCAACGAATACTTAAGATACCCGAAAAAGCTAATTATGAAATTCTTTCAAGTTTTTTTAAGAATTTCTAGAATTATTAAAAAATACAAAGAACAGCGAACATTAATTAGAATATCTTAAAATAAAACTTTCTTTTTTTTTGACTAAGAGTTTTTTTTATGTCTTCTTTTTTTAGCTCGTTTTTAACTTTACAAGTGTTATAGGTAAGTGGGTAAATATGCATTATATTTAAACTGCATCTAGTCACTAAGAAGATTTAGGGAAAATACAATACAGTTAAGTGCAAAATAATTTTTAGTTTTAAATAGTACCGTAAATTGGGGTGACTTGGACCCATACAAAAACATGTTTTAAATCACTCATGTGGCAGCTGTCATGAAAATATCTTCGACTTACCATCTCTCCAACAGGTGGTGATTTAACCAACATGTATCAACAGGCAGGTTTGACATAAGACAGATATTTCTTTGTGTCAAAAAGTAACACCAGTTTACGGTAATATAAGAGTAACGGGTTACGGGGTATTTTCTCCGGTAAATGTTCCAACCTTTCGAGTTATTTTCAGAACCTTATCAGTAGACTTGGAGTGTTACCTGTATGACCATTGATATCCTTCATACACTGTTAAAAATTGGTACTCAAAAATAAGTAAAATGTCTTCATTTTGTTTTTATTCAAATTCGATGCTTATGACAGCTCCGAATACATAAGTTTCATTAAAAAAAACATGTACTCAAAAATGAGTACATTGAATAAAAATGAATAAAAAGACCAATTGCTTACCTACATAGGCTGCCTTCAAAAATCACATTCAATAAATATCGACAATTACAGCCAACACATATCGGGAATCGAAGCCAGATCCTCAGACACTTCAGACAAGTGCCTTATCCATAAACTACCAGGACGACTTGTAGAGTTATAAACACATAAGACATGTTCAAAAGGTCTGCCAACAGAATGGGAAGTAAGACAATTGAGTTGTAATAACTCAGTTTCCATTTAAGCAAACGACATCCAATAATATGGAACACCATCTTCTGAACAACTATTTTAAATGTGTCAGGTCGTTTTGTCAATATGGCTTGAACAGAAGCTGAAAGTAGTATTATTAAATCACACTGCTCATTTTTCTGAAAGTACGATTACTTAAACTTGAGTACGTCATCTCTCAATTACGATGTACTTGTACTCAAAGAAAAACGAGTAGGTTCAGGTACTCATTTTTATGTACCTTTTTTTACAGTGTATGGCATTGTTGTTTGTTGAACTAAAGGTATGTGCATTTTTTAGACTGTTTTTCATTATTAAAAAAATAATATTTGGTGTTTTAATTGTATTATTGATTGTAATTCAGAACTCTCATTTATAAAATCTGTTGTTAAATATTTTTAAGCTCCAAAACACTATTATATTATTTGTAATCAATGCAAAAAAAATAAGCATAAAAGGGCTGGACGCGGCGGAGTGCCCATTGACAGGGGTGTCTCGTTCCAGTGACAGTGACACTGAACAGATTGAACAAAGCGCCCAATGCCTGTACTGTTAAAATAATTCAGAGAAAGGCTTTTCAATGATAGCTTGATATCAGATTTGCATTGAAAACGCTTTCTTTACGTTAGACAATTAATTTGGATTTACAATTAAAATGTGTATGATAAACCTTCTTCTCATTTTGTCTTTCATAAATTTTTAAAATGCATACTTTGAATTATCCATTATTACTAATATATTTACATTTTATAATTTGCAATTACTACATTCATTAAGATCCTATTTATTCATATCAAATATCACTCAATTATAAACATTTACCAAAATATAAAAATATTCGAAACTGCAGAGTTTTAAACTCAACGACGAACAAAATCCTAAAAACCAAAATATTTCAGGAAGGAAACCGTGCCTAAATACGTAAGCAGCCACTTCAACCAATCAATAAGAACAACACTACCCATTAATTTCTCATTTTGCAAGTCACTCTTCGCACGATGATGTGCCTCCCACCCTCCACCCCCTGTTGCGAATGGTGGATGCCTATCGCCATGGCAACCGAGCCACAGGTGGTCTTCTTTATCCTTCTGCTCATCCAAGAAGGAAAGATGGAAATGGAATTTCGAAAGCTTGCCACTCCTTTCGATTGTGGATTTTCGAAATTTTATTCCTTCGGTCTTTTATTCTGGAAATGAGATACTTCACCAATCAGAGGCCTTGTTTTAACTTACTTGTGATGCAACAAGTTGGGTTCCGTTGGAGATGATTGTAGGGTTTTAATGTGATTGGAGTCTCTGTTTTGGGGATTTTAGACAATGAAATGTTTTGCAAAAATTTCGAAATTATATAGTTAAACTCTATTTTATTCAGTTACATTTTGTAAACTTTATACGTATAGTATTTTGCAATTTATTATTTTTTTACAGTAAATTATGTGAAATGTTTACTCCTAAAAAGGTTTTCACAATGTATAATATTTTCAAAGCACAATATTTATGAATTTTTCAGAAGGAAACCAATGAGTTTTTTTGTATGAAACGAAAACAAAATGTTCATGAATTTTAGGTATATAAATCATTATGATATATTAAGGCATTTATAAAAGACAATTATCGTTATTACCTCTTCATTACTTGGTACAATGCCTGTGCTACCATGAATCTGTCTTTATCTCACTGTATTTCAAACTTAGTCCCCACACTGTTCTTCAACAACAAATATGAATCTTGTAAATAAACTTATTATTATCTAAAAATACCACTAATGAAAATATTTCGTTTTCATAATTTGTATTTTTTTAATAAAGGAAAGCGTCTAAAAATACGTTCATCTTTGAAATCGCTTTATTCTATATTAAATATATAGATTGCAAACATGTGAATACGTGACTAAAATTCAATTTTGTAAAGAAAATGTGTTTATATTCTTTAAATAGAAATTGTCATTCTATAAATATCATAGTTATTTACAATCATATTACTGAAATACATATATACATATTAAAAAAATTATTACTTAACATTTTAAGGACCACATCATACAAAAAACCTGTTAGTCAATGTACAGAGCGGTCACAAATCGTTGGCAATGGGCATTGTTTGGCTGTTTAAATACACATAATAAACTATATTAAATATATTTGGTTATGATCCAACTACTTTGTTTACTGCTGCTAAAGCTAAGCGACTTGTTTCAGATATAAGCGAAGAAGTTGGGAAAATATAATGTTTTATTATGCCACTACATTTAAACGTGATACAGCCAGACAATGACCATAGCCCAAAAATTTGTGACCCCCCCCTGTACTTTCAAAGGTTTGTCTAATCTGTACTCTCCATAGGCTTACATGTTCAGTTACCGATCCACTTTACGGCTGTTCTTCTACTTTGAAATTCAAACCAGCTTCTTTCCAACGCATTTACCAGGCTTCCATAAATACCCCCGAATCACCCTCTCTCGTCCAAAACAACGACAGGAACCTCCACAAAAGAGACTCAACAAATGGATGGGGGGGGGGTTAACATCTCTTTGTCTCGCAACACAACAATAGAGGGGGGGATGCGTGCATCCATGCACCCAGTTTAATGATCTGTTAATACACCCCCTAAACAATGGGATGCCAAGGACGGAGAGCACTGCAGTAAATGGACGGTTGGGGTCTTCCTCGTCCTTCCTGTGTCTTCTGAAAAGCAGCCAACTTGCATAATTTTCTGCAGGGTTGGCGATTTCAGTCTAAACAGAAAATTTAGGGCAGGGGGCGATTTGCATGGAGAAGTGACCTTCTAGTGAAAGAGGGGGGTTTAAAGCAGATGTTGCCCCCTGATTTCGAATGGTTCTCGTGAAATTGGGTTTTAGAAAGTGGTCTGTGATGGGTTGTTGAAATTGGGCCGTTTGGAAAGTTGTTGAAGGTTTGCGTTTAAGTTGATTTCGAAATGTGCGTCGCTAATGCTGTTTTCCCATGTGAAATTCGATTGAAGGTGTGAAATCGTTGAAATTGCTGTCAATGGGTTGGAATTGTTTTATTTTATTAAGTGATCATGATATTTACATGGATTTATTTCATTTTTATATAAATTAATCTTATCCACAGTGATTTAATTTACAATATAGATATCATAAAATGTATTGCTATATATTTTAAAAGGTTAGATAAAAAATACTTTGACTTTGTTTGTATATAAAAAATTTCGTATTTTTTCTTAGTTGAACGTCATCAAAATTATTCAACAAAAATATGGATAATATGTGGTGGTGTTATTGATATTAAAAATGCGCCTACTATAAGCAAAGAAACATCTAAACCATCACCTTTGCAGCACATTTCGTGTGAAAAGCTCAAAATGTGTTGATTTTTTTGTGTAGAAGAAATATTATAAAGATACTGATAGCTGGATATATTAGTTGACCAAGCACTTCATGGGAAAATATCCATTAACAATATTTACAACAAAATGACTCGTGAAATTCGGTTTTGGTTAATTAACATCGCACTAGAGCTGCACAGTGGGATTTTGCTGACGGTTCGGGGCCTATCCCGAAGGGAAGACCCGGGAACGATGACGCGTATTTTTTAACCGTGGTCAGATGACGAGGACAACACCTGAGCTGGCACCCGACGCAACCTCAATAAGCGTCAGGACATTGAACCCCGATCAGATTTATCATGCATCAGTCCCGTATACACGCCAGTATAATTTATCGGATGTTCTGGACGACTTTCTAGTATTTTTGCAGCAAATCTGACAATCCTCCGATCGCACGATCACTACTTTTTACTTTCCTTTACCAAGTTCATCGCACGGATTCGAACCAGCAATCCTTTGATTACTAGTTGAACTCCTTTAACCACTGGGCCACTTCTTTATCCTGGGACTGGAGCCCCCACCTTCTGACGCTCATGGACGTGATATCACGTTTATAGATTTCCAGTTTTTTTTACCTACGCATCCAGTTTTTAAACTCGTAAAAATACTCCATTTTACAATATTTTTGAAATCTAATTTTGTTAGGTATACCTTAAAAACTATTTATATACAATTAATTCAAATTTCGGAAAAATATTAAAGCAAAAATGAAAATATTGTGCACTCCTTAGCAAAAAATATTTATATTTCCAAACAATGAAATCAACTTTACAATTGCTGAAATATTGTGAGCGTTAGTGAATTAATATTATAAGGTAGTTGAATTGAATTGTTTAAAGCTATCAAATACAAACAATAAATCCAAGTGGTATATTTTGTCTATAAGAAAGGATTAAAATGTACTTATAGAAAAGGTCAAATATTTCTTATTTAAGTTTGTAAGTAACTGATAAATTGTTTTATTTATGATGCATTTATTAATTCACAAATGAATGAAAATATTCTATATTTTTAGCAATTTTTATTTTACTCTAACTTCATATTGTTCTCATAAACGTCATATTTCCATTAACTATCACAAACCACTCACACATAATTCCCCCAACAGACCTTCTATCTCTTAACCACACCTCTCCTCATTTCCATTTTTAAAAGCCCCCAGAATCACCTTCTCTCGTGACCCGGGCCGTGAGAACTGACCACGTGTCCCGGGTGTCGTCAAACCTCGTGCGAGAACGAGAAAGCACGCGATCCTCATCAAGGCGCAATTAACCTAAAGGACTCCGGAGTCAGGGTCTCTGTTCAGCCGAAGGAGATATAATTAATTGCGGCCGTGACCGGTCATCTATCATGGAAGACTACCGAGGGGCACTGGTGACTTGGATTTTTGCTGTTGGAGGTGGTATTTTGCATTGTGATGGGGGTGTTGGTAGTCGTGGGTAGTCTCAGGTGATGTATGTCTTTTGGTAGTTGAGTCTTTTGACATGGAGGTGACTGGAATTAGTTATTCGGAAGGGAAGCTTTGGTATGGTTAGTTGAATGATAGATTGGTAAATTTGCCTTGGATGTTTTGGTTTATGTAAAGTGAGAGTAATGTTTGGGAGAGTGAAGGTTTGTTATAATTAAAGTATCTCTGTATAGAGCTCTGTTCAGAAAAAAATACGCGCGCCTTGGGAATGTCAAATTATCGTGGTATGGATTTCCGAAAACAGCGAAATGAATGATGTAAACAAGATTTTTTACTCAAATGCTCGATGCTAGAACAAATGGCGATGTAATGAGTCCATAGTGAAAACAAAATTTTATGAATTGACTTTGAAATCGGGATGAATATTAATTTCGAAATGTAGGTAAACGGTATGTGCGATAGATAATGACAAAAGTCCTAAACACTGAATTATCAGTTTCATTAATGCATCTAGAGTATGTTACACATAGAATGCTGAATGGAAGAAGGTTCTAGATAGACGTAGCATTGACGACGACGCAAGCCCGTCCCACTGGGGGCTAGATCCCTCCCCCCCCCCCCAATGATTTGGAACCATGAAAATTTTGAATTTCAACTTCTAAAAACCCCGAGTTAAGATAATTTATGCATGAAGAAAATTAAAATTATTAACAAATGAAACCTAGGGGAGATTAGAAATTGTCCAACTTGTAAGATTATATTTAAATTAGACCTCGGAACGGACACTGTATTGGATGCAACAAATCAATGCTTGTGAGAGAACTGTTTAATATTACCTAAAATATATATTAAAAAAGATTAAATATGTTGATAAGTTGAAACTGGGGATTTTCAGCACTGTTGAGTTGGGAATTTCGAATAGTTGAGAATTTCGAATCGTTAAGTTGGAAAATGTCTTGTTTCGAACCCCCTCTTCTCCAAATATATATATATATATATATATATATATATATATATTTACGTAACGTCACTGCACCGACTGACAGCATTGTTGAAAGCTGAGTGATATTTTTGCTAGTGACTGTTTGCAGCGCCAAGTCTTCAACTACCGGTCATTTTAAAAAATAATTTTAATTACGTACCTTTCGTTCTCCCTTGTTCTGAAATACAGGCCATGAAGATTTTAAACTCTTATAACCACTGCATTTTCTCTACAGTGATTCTCTAAACAGGAATGGTAAATTGTGAAATATTCGTTGGTTGTTTATTGGATGATTGATATTTATTATTAGAGTTTTTGAAATGCAAGCATTGAAATTATACCTGTACTTTAATAGTGTAGATAAAAGCATCTTTTAAATACTTTTTTTAAATAAATATTCCTTTCTTTATAGAACTAAGCCCTATATAAAGAATATCCACCATCCGGAAATACAAATTAATTTTGAATGAATCATAAACTTAACAAAAAAGTTTATTATTCATTCAGTCGACGTTAAGAAAGCATATTATTTTATTCCCCCTTAATAAAACGAAAAATATTATCATAATTTGTGACTATTGCATTGTTGCATAATATGAATTTTTAAACATTTTGTTAATATTTTTCATTGCGATTATATGTTATATGTAACTATGTTATAAATAAACGTCAATATGTCACTTTATGATGATAATATTATTGATATTGAAACCGACAAAAAATAATTAGTAATTTAAAACATTATGGCATAACTCCAATATGTTTTGTATGATTATAAACAAAAAAAGCCTTATTCATTATATAATAAGAAATACGATAAAAATCAAGCAATTGCGGCTTAATAAGGAATCTTTCCTATTTTTCTGTCTAAATAAATCTTGAATAAATATGCTATGGGTTTCAATACAAAAGAAATGTGCTACACATTTTAAGCAAAGAACAAAATACAAACAATCATAACATGATAGCCATATACCACTCCCTTATTATTCCCAACCCAAGTTCGTATTACATCTCAATAATCAAACGTCAACCTAAATAAATCTCAATATTCCCTGTATAAAATACAAGTGCATACAAGCACAGAGAAAAGCAAAGATTCCTTTTTTCCAAACACAACACAACGACTCTCCCGCAGATTACCCCTCCTGTTTTCCGTAGTCTTCCGATACATTAACGACTGCTCTCCTACATCCATAGGGGGCCATGGCTGAAATCTCATTTGGATGTGTGTCGCGTCTTGGATAGGGGATTCACATTCGGTTTGGGGGATGTGGACAGTGTTGGAGTTTCGCAGTACAATTGGTAATGTAACAGATGGATTTGTGACGTGTGGGAAGATGGGATGTGTGTTATATACTCGTGGGAGTAATATTTGATTGTAAATGTAATTTTTTTTTTCAGAAATCATGTTTATTTGATGTCTTAGTAATTTATTGATATTGTTTTTGATATTAAATAAATATATTTAAATAGGATACAGAATATATTTATAACGATATAGTTAAACGTATATTTTTTTTAATAAAAATGTGTAGTAAATTCTTATTAGATCCAATAAATTATGCAATGTCAACTAAAATGATTCTTTCAGAAGGCAAGTTTTTTTAATTTTTAACAACGCGCCTTTTTCTTTAGTATGCATTGTAAATAAAAAGTACTTAAAAATGAGTATCTGAATATACTCGTTTTTATTTTAATTTAATCGCATTGTAAATGAACGTTGACGTACTCAAATTTAAGTAATCGTACTTTCTCAAATATGATCAGCGTGATTTAATATTGCTAATCTCGGCTTCTGTTCTAGGCATCGTAACAAAGCGACCTGACACACTTAAATAGTTGTTCAGATGATGGTTTTCCGCATTATTTGATGTCGATTGCTTAAATGGAAACTGAGTTATTACAACTCAATTACCTTATTTCTCATTCTTTTGGCCCTTCTTTTTAATATTTCTTCTGTTTATTACTTATTTAAGTCGTCCTGGTAATACAACGCACTGCCTGTAAATTTGAGTTTGATTCCCGGTAAGTCTTGGTGGTCATTGTTGATATTTATTGAAAGTGATTTTTGTAGGCAAGCAAATGCTCATTTTATTCATTTTTCCTCATTTTGTTAATTTTTTAGTACATGTCTTTTTTAAAAATGAAACTTATGTATTCAGAGGTATGATAAGCAACGAAAGTATTCAAAAATGAGTAAATGATACTTATTTTTGAGTTCCTATTTTTAACAGTATAGCCAACTTTTTACCGTCATTTACACTTGACATAACCTCTTTATTGCCAAAATTAAACTGCAGTTTAATAGTTCACTTCGGATGCTACTAAATGGTATTAGAATCTCAGTTTTTGAGACATTTCGTTTTTTATCCTCAGTGCCCTTCAATTTAATTCTTTACACACTATAAGCACATTTTATGATGCTTATAATAAGTAAATTTGACTCGGTATTGATTTAATATTGTCAGTGAATTCCAATTAATATTTTAACAGGCCAATTCTCATGTTGTGTCGTTTTCGATCCATAAATAGATAATTCCGAAAGAAGATTAAGGGGGTCCGATACCTTCGACATTTTTTTTCTTTATTTTTATACTTGTACAATCCAATTTTTTTTTCTCTTTCTAAATATGCATAAAAAACCATTTTAAGACGCGCCATTTTTTTTTTTAAATTGCACATTTATTTTTAAATTAAAATGTTAGTAAATTTTTTAACAATTTTAAAATTCCTACTCCTTTTTTGTTTTTCAATGTTTTGAAGCAATTTTTTTTTATTTAAGATCTTGAATAATATGTAAATAGATGTATGCATTCACATTTTGATTCAGATATATCACTTTAAAAAAATAAAATATATTAGAAATTTTGGAAAAAAAATGGACGAAAAAAAATAAAATTCCATTTTAAGTGGTTTTAAAAAAACAAATTATGGTAAAAATAGAAAATCTGAATGCATACATCTATTTAAAATATATTTATCTTGCTATACACACAAAAATTATGATTTTAAGTATAATAGTAAAAAAGCCTTAGCATTTTTAGTGTTCATTAAATTTCAAAACCACGAACAGAGATATTTGCTTCTAAAGTTTACATATGATACAACTATGTTACAGGAACACATCATTAAAACATTCATAACTAAAAAAGTAATAGGAATTGTTTGAAGCAGTTTTTTGTGAGTTATTAAGATAAGTTTGAATATTATTTTTTAAATATAAAAAAAAAATGACTTTTTTTGCGAATTTTGGGTATCGGACCCCCTTAAAGAATAACATAGTTCGTAGTTAAAAAAAATCACCCCACGATTTAACCGCGGGTGAGTAATATAATTAGGAACAATACCTGGAACTTTCTATGGAGTTATCTAGTTGTAGTAGTGGCACATGCGATATATAAACAATATAAAAAATAAAATATTTAAAATTTATTACCCGATGGGTGTGCATTATTAAAAAAATAGTTGAAATAAACCACAAATAAATATTTCTAAAATGGCATTTCTTAATGTTTGAGTTTAAGTTAAATACGCCAAACAAAATGCCAATATATAAACATGGCCAAACTTTAAAGACCGTTTTGATACACTTATTACAAATATTTATGTATGAACCACTAAAGGTACTAAACAAATGTATCTATAAAATGTGTATTTAACAAGTAAGCATTACTTATTTATTCGGTATTAATATTTCTCTATATTTGAACATAATTAAATAACAGTAGTTAAAATATTGATATTTACAGACAAAAATTACAGATTTAAAATCTAGTAAAATATCTAAAATATATTTTTCTGAAATGTATTTATCCCATCTATAATAGTTTACTTTACAAATGAAATATCAGCAATTTAAATTTAATTTCTGATTAGAAAACTTTCATTATAATAATTGAACATATGATGTATTAAATAATTGCACGTACGTTTTTGTTTCAATTAATAAAATATCGGGTTGAATTGTATTAAATTTTTTATTAAAAATAAACAGAAATTTATTTAACTTTGATTTTGAACTGTATTAACCAACCATTTTCACAAAATGGTCTTGGATATTGAAAAGGTCATTAACATTTATTCTATTAAGGATTGATTGTAATTCACTATATCAACGAAATAAATATTTGGTATAAAATATATACTATAAAGCTACTCTTTTTATACATTTACATAAGGAGAGAGAATATTTTTGATACATTTTTACGGTTTCAAAAAGGATACTTGAAATGCGTAACTGAATATGCTGAATTTATTTTTCATGTCATCAATCATACAGGCAAAAACTAAATAAAACTGCAACAAAGTATATATTCCCATACATGAAATGGGGGATGAACAGAAAATAACTTTGAAAGAAACTCACTTCAGTAGAAGGTTCTTTGTGTATACTAAATTATGTATTGTATAAAAGTATTATTAAAATGAGATAATTTAAATATGTTCTATACTTTTAGCTCATTTTAGAATGTTAAAGGATTGTTCTATGAACACACGTAATTGTAGCATGTTTATGATTGTGGTTTTTGTAAGTTATTAGATTATGATTAATATTAAATTTTTAAAGAGATATTTTAACAATTATATTTTTTAAAGAGATATAATAAAATAGCGATGCTTAAACTTCGCTAAATCCATTAGATATAAAATTAAGATTTTAAAATGTGTCTTAATTTAATTAAAAAATCTCAAAAAACACCTTTAAAATATTATCTAGACACATCTTCAAATCTCTTTAAATTTTCAAAACTTCTCATTTTTATATTATCCATTTTTATTAATGATTATTTTTATTAATTTTTAAATAAACGTTAATTAATGTGGATAAATTTAAAAGGATTAAACTACAGTAGAATTACCAAACATTAAATTTGTTATTGTCTGTAACGTTAACATGCCGTTCTTTTAAAGTAAATATACAACGGAGTGCTAAAAACAAGTAGGTCGTATTTTGGATAAATCGGATAAAACATTTTATTTAAATATTTAAAAGAAAAACTTTCTTTGAACAAAGTGTTTTGTATATAAATAAACACACATGAAATTACTTGTGAGCTGCTCCAATTATCATTGTTCATCGAACATCAACATCGAACATGTTAGAACATTAAGTTATACAGTTATAACACAAATCTCTTCATTTATATCCATAAAAGAAATTAGAAAAAAAATAACTTTAAAAAAATCATTCTATTGAATGTGTCATATTTTTTTTTCCATGTTTTAATAAGGAGAAATTTTGTGTAAACGCACCACTTTGTTAAACTTTAATTTTAATTATAAAACACTTAAACGTTTTGCAAAAGATAGAACAAAAATAAGTAATGAAAATATTAGATAAACTTTAGGGCCTTATAATCCTTCAAAAATATTTGTTTAATACTTTACAGACAAATATTATGAATAAATTTATTAAAGTATGGTACATATTTTTTCGCATTACACATATAAAAATAATATATTTATAGTAAAATAAACTTACAGCTATTAACAAATTTTAAAATAAGATGTTACATTCGATTTTAAATAAATATACCTTAATTAATTTACTATTAACTAATTCATTTCCAATTTCAAATCAATAATTTAAACTTTAAGTTTATTAAGTAAAATTTTAATAACATTTTCCTGTCAATAAAGTCGCATATATTCTTTTTCAAACACTGCTCTTCACAGATTTCCTAGCTATGCACAATGATAAAATACTCTCTGTTATTAGCTATTAATTCATCTCGCATCTGCATTTAATTATTACAAATAGTTTCGAAGTTATTAATAATAAAATGACATTTTTAAAAAATATAAATTTTAAATGTAATAAATTAACATATTTTTACTTAAAAATTATAATATATAAAATATTTTTTTTCATTTATATCCATTTAACGAAATAACCAAAATATTGAAGTTGTAAGTTTGTTTTACTGCAAGACGGTTTTTATTTAGACTTTCAACACATTCCGTTTTTTTTTTTTGTGTATAATAAAAGAAATATTTGAATAAAAATAAGTTTAAAAAGTTTCTGCAATGCTTTTGATTAGGAAAAAAATCCAACATAACAGACATTTTATTAACTTAAAAATTATGTATAACACGCATATATAAACACTTACCTAATCTTCAGAAGTAGAAAATTATTAGAATTAACAATTCTATTAATTACTCCTAGTATAACTCTTATATTACAATAAAAACTATTCATATATCTAATTATAACAATATTTCGTAACTATAGAAGCACACTCAAACAATTTACGAACTAAAAAAAATGCATGCAATTTGCCGTAACTGAGTTAAGTACAGAACGTAACAATTTCCATCACTTAATTTACTTAAACAATCGACAACCTTGAAGTTGATTTTTCCCAAAAGTTTCTGTAGAAGTGCCTTTTCCTTGACTATATTAAGTGCGCAGTGAAAGCACACTTTGTCATTCGCAGCCGACGAAAGGAGGTTACATCTTAGTAAAAGCACTTAGTAAAATACACTTTAGATAAAGTAACGTAATTCCAATAAATTGTTCGATGCTCGAATAAATTGAAGGTAAAAGAATTTAAACAGGATGATTTAATAGAAATGATTAAATAAGTAAAAGGATTGGTTAGCATATCTTAAATAGTGAATGGTGTTAGTTAAATGTAGGATAACGTGATTAAATGATTTCATCAAAATATTTTTAGATAACTAATTAATTATTCTAATAATAATTATTCTGAAACGATAATTAAATATAAACACGATTGGTAAGCTTCCATTAAAAGTTTACTTATGTTTTTATTTACACAAATTATTCGAGTGAAAGGAATTTTTTTATTATTTAACTGTAGTATTATTAACAATATTAAATTACCCAATACTAAATAAAAAAACATGTTTGAACTTAAATTGAAAAGAATATTAATTATTTTCGTACTAACCTCTAAGAATTTTCTTGAAGAACCTCCTTTTTTTTTTAGAGTGATCCAAGTAAAGTATGTGCCAAGTTATCACTTATGAATGTTTTCATATTTGAACAACAAAATAAAAAAAAAATTAAAACCTCTTATTTAGATAAACGTAATATTTTACTAAAAATCTCATGTGAAAATTTTTTATGTCTTATATTTATTAAATATTGAAGTGATAATTAAAAATCTAACAGTTTGGCCTCGCGATCCTGTGAAACCCGAGCAGAGAAATTTAAGTTGTCCCCGTCGAGACGAAACCGTGACCTACTGATTCGAAGTCCAGCGCTCCTCCGACTATGCTACACAGGCATGTTCTATGTGTATCTTTGAAATATTTTTCTTTATGCTATTATTCTTTTAATTTTTCAGACCTAGTGTCAGGTATACCGTACGTCAACTTTCGACCTCTACACATTACCAACGGCTATATAAAGCGTGTTATAGACACCAACACCAAATAGTATTAGGTCACACTTATATAACACTTTTATTGTACTGTTCAAAGAACGTTAGTTGCCGGGACACATAGACGTACATGTATCGGAAACACGTGACGGTGTTTGAACGTCGCGTGAGTACGTCGATTGAACTAAGTTTGAACTATCTTGTGCTGTTGGGTAATAGTAATTTTCTACTTTTTGTAATATAATCTATTATAAAAGTTTTTTTAGTATAGAATCAAGTCGGCGAAGCGAAAAGATTGTAAAAATTTTGTATAAAATAATGTATAATTTTTTTAAATAAATAGTTTTGTTTGTAATTTTTGCATCGTATTTTGAATAAGTTACGAATAAATTAAAAATAAATTTGAAATTTTTTAATTGTTTTAAAGATTTTTTTTAATATTTACTTTTTTTTAATTTTTAATTACATTTTCTAAAATTTTATTTAAATGTCTTTATTACTATAAATCATCATATTTTAAAGGATACATTTTCAATGTATATATATAAAAATTTCGGCTGAAGATGTTGCAAGCATTTTTTATACAAACCGTGGATATTTATGGGATAAATTTACGATTCCTCAGTTATCTGTCTTAAAAGAGATCTATACTATAAAAATAATATTTATAATGATTTATTTTGTTTACAAATGACATTTTATTTTAAAATACAGTTAATGCGTTCTACATTTCACAGTTAATTTTTATGCTTTTAGGTTTTATTTGTCAAAAGAAATGTGAGCGTTCGATATATTTTGTAATGTATTTGGTTTACATTTTAATGAGTATAAAATAACATAAACAAAAAAATATTAATTTCGTTTAGAATGACCAACGTTATAAATAGGTCTAGATAATTTTTTGATTTGTATTAAATTTTTAACTAATGAATAACATGGTATTTTTTCCAATACACTCTATTCTTCTATTGCTGGAAACTATTTCCTCTTTTAAACATTTCTCTGTCACAAAGAAATAAATTGGGAGGTTTCAAGCTGTGCACATTGCAAAAGTCTTTGTGGACAGTCCAGAGAAAAAAAGTGATGTATTTACTTTTAAACTACCCATCAGTTACACGTGGACGCTTTTTTCTGACCAATATGTCACCTGCACAAGCCGGTCGGACTTCCCAACTCTTACAAAATCCAAAAAATGTCACCCGCTTCTCTAAATATATATCTTCAAACCCAACTCCAGTCCTTATTGATAATGTGCATGTTCCGTTCCTTTTTCCCATTATTCACTGCGAGCTTTAGCGTTTGATAAGTTGTTTCTTTAAAACGAATGTGTGTTTTGGATTTTTAAAAAAGAAATGTTTTGTATTTTAAGATGAAACAATTTTTCTTTATTGAGATTTATTTATTGAATAGATAAACCTGTGGAGAATATTTTCTGTGTAAAATGTTGAATGAAGTGCAGATGGTTTTTGAAAGCTTTTGTTAAATTGAAAAAAATGTTTTGAATTAGAAAAAAAAATGAAATATTAATAGAGTATTTCTATATTTTTACAATATATTTTCTCAGCTATAACAGTATACATAAAATGAAATATTATATTTGGTTTTCTTTGACATCCATCACTTGAAATGTTTGGATAATATTGTTGTTTGCTATTTGTATAAAAATACATTATTATTGTAAAACTAAACTTAGATAACTACTTGTTGGGGAATAGTTATACTTAATTTGAATAATTTTTGTTTTAGAAATAAATAATATAAATATAATACGTTTGTTTGAATTAGATTAAACAAAAAAAAATATTAAAAAATAATTTTTTTAATTTTTTTATTAAAAAGTTGATTTTGAAATCTTGTTTTAAAAATATAATATTTAAAGTATACTTACACAATTTTAATCGAATTTTGAGGATTTATACTATTAGCATATTTTTTACAGAATTTTAAACTCACGGAATAACCTATCAGTTAGAAAAAATTCCTGAATCGCAAGACTTTGAATTCAATTAACATTTGCTAGTTTACCGCTAATGACTCTATAAATGTTATAATTAATAAAATGTTACACATTTCACGAGAAGAAAACAACACAGGGTTGCTATTTCTGTTGGCGGCATTTAGCTGGACAAGCTCCCATCATAAAATATTTTGGCGGTATTTACACATTACGGAAAGAAACGAAAATTAGAGGAATGTATATGTTGAAACGCGATATTTGTTGAACTGTCGTTAGCCATGTCCAGTTTTAACTTGACCATCGGCACTTTGTCTATTTGCATATATATTTGTTTGTTGTGCTGCTACGATCAAACGTGTTGTTCGATTTTCTTCAAATGTGTTAGGATGGTTTATTTAAGTTATTACATTTTACATATCTTCATATATATATATATATATAGTAAATCGATGTAAATGTTTTTTTTATAAAAACATATGTTGATTTTAATAAAAGAACTTTTCTGCTAAATTTGAAGAAAATAGAACAACATGTTTGGTCGTGACTGCGTAGCAAACAAATTTACAGATACACAGACAAAGTGCCAAAAAATCAAGTTAAAACAGTACCTCTATAACACTCAGTCAACCAGTACAATATAAATGACCGAGAGGTAACAAGGTCCCAGTTTTATCTCGACCTTCCAGCATTTCGTCCGTTTGTCTGTAAATTTATTTCATTGTTGTTACACTAAATTATAAATGAACAGTAATATTAAAATAATAGTCATTACAACACGAAAAGTTCAAAAATTATAAAATATTATTCCCTTAAATAATATTTAGAGCGCATAAAAAAGATATGAACCAATACCCAAATGTTCTTAATAAAATAAAATATTTTTTTAACTGCGCTGCATTTAACTATAAATAGTAGCTATCGATTATGCTGTCACAATTATACGATCGACTGAATCTTTCGCGAAACCCTACAACCAATCAGAGTTCTTTAAACACTTGTATATTCTAAACAATCGACAACCGTAAAACAATTGCTCCACGACGTTGCATCAAGAAAACAGAAGCACGTATTCACTATACTCGGGGACAACCTAAGTTGACCCTAAAGCAATTGAATATTTATACATATCATAGCTTCTACTTCAGGTTCAACTTAGGTTGTCCCCGAGTATAGATGGGTACGCATCCGTTGACGGAGAATGATAAACAAAATTTTAGAATGCCACATTTTGAAGTTAATCGCCATGGCGAGAAATCCGCCGCAAGCCCAATATAACAGCTCTATATTGCCCATACATCCTCTGCTACGAGCACAGGATGTTTCCAGTACCCCACTGCGGCTGTGTCCGCAATACAGCCCCTTTAATATTATACTTTATTATTTTTATCGCGAGGATTTTTGTTCCCAGAACTTCCAGTATATGCTCAATAAATCATTGTAAACTTTTCGATACATTACATTCATTTCACGAAGCTGACAACCATAAAATTCTCGAAATACAAGAGCAAACAATCGGCAACTACAAAAGAAAAATCACAATTGAGAGAAAGATTCACCGCTTTGATCAGAAAGAAACAATTCTCCTCCCTGAAGAAAAAAAACACCACCTAATGTGTCACGAGACAATGTCAAGAAAAAAAAGGAGAAGAAAAATGGTGATCTGAGCATCCTCCCTTTGGACCAATCACTTTCTTCCTCCCTTTGCAGTTATAGTTCATCCTTCTAGCTACATGTCCAAATGCAGGAAATAAAATATAGTGCAACCCTCTGCTATAATATACAATAAGTCATCCGTTTCAAGGTATTTCGATTCCGAATACAAACTTGGGAATATTTCGGTAACTTCAAAATTGATTTGCATTCTACTCTTTTCAGTTATCGTGCACAGACATAGCTATATATGCAACTGAAACAATATAAAATTAAGGAAAATGCGCTAAAAAGTAAAAAATAATTTTTAATTTTACGAATGAGTTGAAAAAATTGAATTATTAAATATCAATTTTGTACTTAGTGCAACTTTTTTAAATCGGCGCCAAAATTTAGGTATGATTTTTGTAAATTGGCACCAACTTCAAAAAGTTGAACTAAGTATAAAATTGATATTCAAAAATTCAATTTTTTCAACTTATTCGTAAAATTAAAAATTATTTTTCCTTTTTTCTAGAAAGATTTTTTAATTTTCTCCTTTTATTATTCAATATTTTTTTTTCAGCAGTCCGGTTAATTGAGAATTACGGATAGTTAAATACCGGATAACCGGATATTTTTTCAAATTGCCCCCAAGTGAAACGTATCCTATACAACGAAAAACAATTGTGCAAATATCTGAAGTAGAACCGAAATCCCGCGCGGACTATATATATATATATATATATATATATATATATATATATATATATATATATATATATATATATATATATATATATATATATATATATATATATATATATATATATATATATATATATATATATATATATATATATATATATATATATATATATATATATATATATATATATATATATATATATATATATATATATATATATATATATATATATATATATATATATATATATATATATATATATATATATATATATATATATATATATATATATTGTTATATGGTCTTTTATCCCATATAACACTGCAGATTCATCCTGATTATTTGAATGGTTTCTCTTTCGATTCTGGTAACAAAGCCCGCATTTCGATCCTAACCCTAGTTTAAAACGTGAAGTCAATCGACTTTCTTTCCATTCATTCCAAACTCGCATTGTACCACGTGTCTTGCACACGCCGAAATCCTTTGGCGCGCTTTCTCCAAATGAGGTCATGAGTCACCACATCGGCAGTGACGTACTGCTCTTCGTTTGCCATATTTGGAAGTGAGCAGGGTAGACCAATTCTAACTTCTGATGGAATGGAATTTGTTTCGTATCCACCCGTTTGTTTTTTTATATAGCTCAGTGTATTAGATATTAGCGATTAGCCCGTCTTTTCTTCATGCAGATCCTCACTAAATTCTGAACATGTAGCACGCATTTTTCTCGCTCGCTTTGCGAGCATTGCATTTTACCTCGTGCGGCTTAGGCTTAATTATTAATTTCTTTATCTATCTGCATCCACCAATTAATTAAATATTTGAATTTTGAAACTTGTTTATTGAAAGGCAACCAAAGTAATGTTTTATATTTACGTAATTTTTATTGTCGATTAGTTCTGATTGTCAGTTATTTCAAGAGATATGTTTTATTGGATATGTTCTGTTTTATCGTCATGAAGCTATCAACACGCAGCCATTGCTGGTGTATTTTATTTCAAGTTTTACGTTACGAATTATTCCGCTTCATGTTCTCTACGCTCTGCCATTGCCAGAGTCTATGTTTCTTCAATTCTGAAACTCGCAGCTGTCTCTGGAGCTCTTCAGAAATTCTTCGCGTGTATGTATCCAAGTGCTGGTATCTCGTGATGTTATCCTGATCCCTGATTTCCCTCATCTGCGATGATGGACTGTTCCGGATTCAAAATCACCTTCACCCTTCAAATTCTTCAGTGTTGTGAGAGTCTATAGTACCTATGCAGACCACAGCTATTGGCTGCATCATCGGACCTCCAGAACACATCCCCCTCATAGCTCGTAAGTACATGCGAGGACCACAGACTTTGCCACAGAACTACCCCCACAACGTGAATCCAGCAGCCCACTATCTTCGTATTGCCATCGTTCTTCCCAGGGAATTTTCGTTATATTGTGTTGATCGACAAGTTTTATTCAAAGTGTTTTTCAAGTTCGTCCACTACGTGTGTGAGTTAATATTCAATAATTTTGCCTTTCATCATGTCTAGCCTTTTCTGAGTGAATTTTAAGTTTACAATCAATAGCATCAACCCCCAGTTGCCATGAGCTATAGCAATGGGACTCCATTTCAAGAAATTCAATAAAAAATCATTTGTGCCTGGACATCGACTCGTCTGCATCCTTTTGGTTAAGTACTCTTTTACTTCACTGTTTTATTATTTCAGGTTGAATTGAATTTTAAATATACGTTCAATAATTGTTTTGATTTAAGTAATTCCATGTGATTTTTGATGGTGCTACATAACTTGAGGGATTATCTCAAACAGTAAATATCTCAATATTTAATTCCAAATTCTAAAATTCAATTAGAGTCGAGTGATCCACATTTGTTTTATATGTGTGTTTAGTTAAGGAATTAGTTAAGTAACATGCAAATCTGGAAGTCTCTATTTTATTAGGGTTATCCAACAGATGTACTCCCACTATCTTAATATCACGTGCCCCTGCTAGTACTTCAGGCAAAGTTGTGCCCCTTTGTAAATTAACTGCATTCCCCCCTTTAATAGACCTAGTAAAATTTTTTAATAAATTATAACATATATATATATATATATATATATATATATATATATATATATATATATATATATATATATATAAAAATAACGATCGAATTGATAACCTCTCGACTTGGCGCACGTTGGCGGTTTTATTTTGGAGTTGATTGGCGCGCTGTTCAGGTCGGTTAAAAATACAGTGCAACGAACTAAAACTCTAGATACATTTAATTCTATTTTGATTACATATATAAATAAAATTTTATTTTCTGAATTTATTTGTATTCATTCTTTTTCAGTTATAGTTAACCTTTCCTGATATTTGTCCACATAAATAAAATATAGGGAAACATTCGAAACAGTCTACAATATTACATATGTTTCCATGTATTTCAATTCCAGAGACAAGTCGATGATACTTTTTTTTGTTAATTAACTGTTTAATAATATATATTCCAATTTGGATAGCATTATTGATATCATATTTTAATAGATATAAAACTTAAATAAAAATGGACCGTATAAAATAAAAAATAAACTTAAATAAAAATTGCTGCATATGTACTGTGTTTTGAAACATTTGAAATCGCCGACATTTAAATCAAGTTATTCCTGTCTATAAAAGCTTAATTAAAATAATAAATTAAGTAATATTTTTATGAAAAATAAAGTGCAAATTTAAACTTTTCCCTCTCTTTACGGTGTTGAAACTTAACCTAATGTAAGCTTGCTGGGTCAATGATTGACATAAACATGGATCATTGCAGGAATTGTCTTTTAGGATTAAATTTTTTCTATTGTAACCTGCCATCCATTCCAATGGATATTTTAGTTTCCCTTCGTATTGTGAAATATTTTTTATCGAAAAAAAGGAACTGAAGTGGCTTAAAAGAATTAATAGAAAACTTCCTTAGCTTTTGTAATCTGGCAACGGCTGTTTTGCAATATGGCGAGGCACGTGAATCAAGTAGTAAATGAACTCTCGACTTTCATATTCTTTATTGTTCTAAATTTATTTATAATTACACTTTGTAAAATTAATTATATAACATTTATTAATATAAATGTAATACTAATTAGACTTTGCAAATTGTATTAAATTTTCTACAGAATTTTTATTAATATAAATGTTATTATTAGTGGAACTAGTAATAACAGCCATTGCCTATACCGTTGCCAGATACCAAAAGAAAGATATTTCCGATTTATTCATATGTTATTTTACTCGGGTCCTAGGCGGATATTTCAAATTGATTCTGGAGCTCGAGACTAAATCTTTATTTATAAATAACTTCATTTTGTTTAGTATAATATTTAATAAGTTAAACGATAAACACAATATTCCATTTTGCATGATCTATTTCAACATGCGTGTAATAAGCTGAACTTATTAATATTTACCGTACCTTAATATATTTCATTTGTCCTTCATACAAACCCCATTCTCATCCGTTCCTAACATTTAGCAATTACAACACGCCCTCAAAGCCTAACAAAGGAAATATCAAAGCAAACAACCCCATCCGATATTGCAATCTGTGAAATAAAGCCATTTCGTCCGCAATCATAGAACTGCCAATAAATAACACTCGTATACCGAGAATTAATAATCCGTTTGCATTATGAATTTTTTCCTCGCTGCAACTCTTCGCCTTTCACATAAAAGTTCCGATAGAAAATCTCAATAATTACTTGCCCATCTCCTCTGATTGCTTTCCATGCATGTGAAATTAATTTTGCAGCGTTATTAAATCACCCTTTTGAGTTCCGGAAAAATGCGTCGACTGTTATACTTTTCAAAGTTATTAATTTTAGGGAAAAGTATCTCTGGCTAATTGAACGAGAAGGGGTTTTTTGATGGCATGGTTCGAATGAAGTGATTTTCCACTAATTTAATTAGGAAACGAAGGTTCGCTTTGTGTGTTGTTATTTAATTCGGCTTATTTGTTGCTGAAATTATTTGGGAGTCAGTGACAATGGGATGAGATCGGCCTTTGTTAGGATGCTTTGTAATTTAAACGAAATGTCGAAATGGTGGGGAAAATGGTTTAGTTTGACGCATTTATTTTAATTTAAGGTATTCTGATTTTTACTTAATTTCATTTTTGTTGTTGGGGGTATTTCTAATAGCAAACTATGAAATTGTTTAGATTTTAAAGTTAAGTTTTTTTTTGGTATTTTCATTTGCAAAGTACATTGTTTTGTATTCATAATTGTTTTAGTCAGTGCTCGATTTTTTAGAAATAGAGGTTCCGGAACTGTAAGCTTCTGTGGGGTGTGGGGGTATTCCAAATTATTGGGCTGAACAAAATAAATCTTTGGTTATATAATAATTTGAACATTTTATTTAATTCCAAATTTCATTTTGCAAAACAAGTATAAAAACGTGTTGTAGTAAAGTAATAAAAGCAATAAAAAAGCACATTTCCAAGATTTTTTAAGTTGTCTACCTATCCTAAAAGATTGTCCTAAACTTCAACATGTTTTCATCATACATCTTCTCTCTTGACCTCTCCTTTCTCTAGACGGTTAATGAAGTTTACGGTTAACGGAGTGGTAAAAAGGCACAAGAGGCAACATATTTAGCTGGGTTAAAGAGTCGAAGAGGACGTTAGTTGACCTTTAGAAACAACAACAATCTAGAAACTGTTACAATATTCAATGATGATCTCAATGGTGTGATAATGAGGTTCATCTGTGAGAAACCACTTTCACATTACAAAGTGTAACAAGTAGTAGGACAGGCCCACTCACTAATGTCAGAGTAATATGTAATTAAATAAATATTTTTAACTATCGCAATTTTTTTCCCTAAACAGCGGTACCGGAACGCAATTCCGGCACGTTCCGCCTCAAATCGAGCCCTGGTTTCAGTTATTTACTCGTTTTATGGTTATATATGTACACTGGCTATAAAAATTAGAGTAACAACCGTAAAATTGAATGTAGTCCGCATTTTTGTCTCAGATTAAAATTTCATAATGCCTTTACTCTGTAATATTGAATCTAATTTCAAAGCATAGTTGCTACTAAAAATTCTATGTCAATTGATTTTAAATTATATATCAATAGATTCCAAAACGTTGACCAATTTATTTTTTATACTATTTTACATATATTCCAAATCAATGTTAATAATAGTAATTGGTATTGTTTCTATATATGTCTTTATACAACCACCACACCAATAAGTAAGAGTACCCCTAGCGTCTTCTAAGTAATGCTCTGTCGCTAATCACCCTAGCTGACATTTAAGTAAAGGGGCCCTTTATGGGGCCCATGTGGCCCCACATCACAGGTCCCAGGGGCGTCTTACGAGAAGTATAATCCTTCAAGAATCGTTGGACAGAGAGTATCTGTTAATGTCCCACAGAGTGCGAAGATTGCGACAGGGATCACACCGAGGGGACACACGTAGCGATAGGGTCGCCACAAATGGTGTGGTACAAGTCTTACACACAATGAAAAATAAAGTATTGGGAGCTTTTAACAATAACGATGCAGAAACTACATTTATTTTGAAGAATTACCATTCTTTGTTGGAAATAGATTTATTTACCTAGTAAGGATTTCAGTTGTTTTTCTTTAATAAATAAAAAATAGTTGTGACTAAAAATTCCGACATTTTAGCAAAACTATTGTTTGTTGCATAATACGTAATAAAAATGGCAGCTGTTTGTTTTGAAAACTAACCATATAAAAATGTTAGAGTAATAATACCTTTTTATCAACTAGATGTATAATGTAGAAAATAAATTATATCAGCTATTTATTCCAATTATCTTTTAATATATTCACTAACCTTTATTTCGTTTATAGTATTGATAGTTGGTGTAATTAATAATGGATATATATATATATTTGGTATTTTTTTTATTTTATGCCTATTTTGTGAAAGAACGAACTATCAATTTCATTACCTAAAAATCAATCTTTAATTATTGTTTTTAATTATGGCATTTCAACTTTACTGTGATCATTAGCATATCTTAAACTTTTGATCTTTTGTACACATATGAATATTTTAAAAATTTTATCTCTGTTACAATAAAGTTTTTATTTTTAGTACTTATAGAGCAGTCGTATTATTTACATTGATATTAAATGTTGTCGGTTTTTTTCATGAGATCCACTAATTTTATTGCAATTCAGTCGTCCTTTACATTTTTCAATGTGGGTATAAATTAGATTAACAGTGTAATAGGTAAAATATCATAACAATAAGTAAACTCATTGGCTAGTTTAGCTATACCCCTTGTAATAGTCAATATTGTAAATAGTGTATATGGGTTATGCTTAGATTTTCCACTTTAATACAATGATAGTGGTAAATTAAATGAAACAAATTACCTTGTACTTTTTATTGTTAGCAATAACTTATACAAAGTAAGTAATAAGTAATTTCGAAAAAGTAAATTGTAAAACTAACTTAAAAACTAATCACAGAAGGGCGATTGAAAAGATAACGGAATAAGATTTCAATTCGAATTTGCGTATGCTTATAAAATGTAATGGACGACTATTTGCGTATGCGTGTAAAACATACAACGCAAGTATTTCTGATTTGAACTGAAATTATATTTAGTGACATTAATTTTGACGCCTTGGCGTAATGCTTCTTATTCTTTACTTTAACCCTACTCGGTTGATTTTTATTTAAATTGCAAAAATGGGAAATATATATAATAAAGTTTCATTTCCGCACTATTTTAGGTAATAAGTGATAATTCATCACTTATTACATAAAAATAGTGAGGTAATCAGTGATGTATAATTTAATTAATAAGTGAGGAGCAAATATTCAAAACGTGTTGTCCACATTTTTTGCTTTTCATATTATTACACCACTGAATGGCCTTCAAATTTTATATTAAACTCAGCTGTTTAATTTATCCAATACAAATTTTGTTCCATTTAAATTAACTCGCAAAGATTGGAATATGCATAAGAGTCAATGCAATGGGTAAAAGTTATTTTTTTTACGAATCTCCCCAATGTGACAAAACGCGTTTGTCTCATTTTAAATGTGTACTTATCAAGTGTACTTAGCTGTATTTGACACTTTATTAATTTTCCAAACAGCAATTCAATGGCTAAATAATTTTACTCATCGCAACTTAACGCAATTTTTTAACAGTACATTGTCCCACAATGAAATATATTGTACATCCCAGAAGAACCGAAAGGAGTAATTCTTTGTTATAAGTTACTTGCCTTACGTATTCAAGTTTTCATATAAAATGTATAAACTTCTATTCCAAATTTTATAAATTTACCAAGTTACCATCTTTCACAACAAATTAAACAAAAACACAAACTCCCAAGCAATTCCAATGTTTCCAAATAAGATGTAAAACTCCGCAAAACTAATATTCTTCCTCAGCAAATCAAATGCAAAGCATCCACACACCAGTCCAGCATATTCCATAACAAAATATATCTGTTGCATTCTGACGGCGAATAATAAATAAGCAAGCGATTCTGAAACTCGAAATGCTCTCCGGATGTTAAGCCTGAACAAACATTCTCAAAATCCAAGATGGCGTCTCATCTTTGGTGTGATACAAAAGCAAAACTGAGAATTCCCATGGGAGGGATGGAGGCATCTCCTCCGATACAAATCCCGTTCCTTTTCGAATAAAATTTGCATAATTTATCGTCTGCATCCACCTTCCGTCTGTCTTGGATAGTGTAAGAAGGATTTCAGGATTTTTTTTCTTCTTCCCTTTTCCGGCGGGTTTTGCTTTATTTAACTCTTTGTTATTTTCTCCGTTGCTACTGGAAGATTAAGGGAACAGAAGTGTTGATGAATAAAAAAGAATGTGTTTAACGAGATTTTAGCTTATCCCGGTAAAGTGATGATTACATCGGTGGAAAGTTACTATTGTTTGCATTGGGTTTAGTGTTGTATAATGGCGTCAGGTGAAGTTAAACGCTGAAGGGGTTTAAAGCCAAAACTCTGTAAGTCCGTTTTCGAACCAATTGATGTACAATGCTTTTTGAAATAAAGGTTGGCTATTTATAAAAGGTTTAAAGTGCGTTTATCTTACTCCGTATAGTTTTTGACATATGAATGCTTAAAACTGTCATGTAATTGTATTTTGAATGTTTATTTTTCAATTTACGAATGTGAGGGGCATACACCCCATATAGAGAACAAACTAAATTCTACAATGTAATCTAACAGAAGAAAGTCTAAAGATGACTGCAGTGAATATGCGTATATATCTTTTTAAATTCAACCCATGTTAAAATATATCTAAATATATTTCCAAATAAGATGTAAAACTCCGCAAAACTAATATTCTTCCCCAGCAAATCAAATGCAAAGCATCCACACACCAGTCCAGCATATTCCATAACAAAATATATCTGTTGCATTCTGACGGCGAATAATAACAAGCGATTCCGAAACTCGAAATGCTCGCCGGATGTTAAGCCTGAACAAACATTCTCAGAATCCAAGATGGCGTCTCATCTTTGGTGTGATACAAAATCAAAACTGAGACTATACCTAGAGCGTGTTGCTCAAAACCCACTATGGAGTTAGAGTACATTTTGTAAATCTATTATAGAGAAATTATTGATCAAGCCTATATAAATTTTTGGAACCTGAATATCCTTCGGGAGAGGCCAGGATTTTATAGAATACTCCGTATAGTTTTGATTGCATTGAATGTTACTATTATGTTTGCTTTGAGTATAGTGTTGTACCGTAAAACCTCTTTATAACAGATTAATAGGGGCAAAAGTTTGTCCGCTTTAATGAAAGTCCGGTTTATATAAAAAAAAACAGGGGGTAGTATATCAATAAAAGTACAGTAGTTAGCTTAAAAAGTGTTTACTATATATCAAACACAAATCGGATTTTAACTTAGGTTGAATTGAAAAAGATATGTACGCATATTCACTGCAGTAATCTTTAGAACAGATGGTGCTCCTGGTTAATATTGTAGATTCAGTAGTTTAAAAAAAATCTGTTGCGTTTATATTTTCTGCTTATTTCTTCAGTTAACACATTTAACCAGAACTTTTTTAGTGGACTTGGATTTTTGCTTTTACCCACGATAACTGTTTAAAGAAAATGGCATTCGCAAGGATAACTCACGCTGCTTGTTTATTTTTCTGCCAGATATAGTTTTCTATGTTTTTAAAGCATGTGTATTGTCAGAGAGAGGTAGATTTATCTAAAACAAACCAATCTTGTCAAAATTAGAAATTTGTTTCAGCTGATAACCCTCAATTTTAACCATATCATTATTTTTTAAATGGTATAAAATTTTCAAAATCCGCACTCAAACTGATCGATGTTTGTTACATATTCTAATTGAAAAACTCGTTTTTTATTAATTTAAGTGTCAAATAGAGCTAAGTACACTTGATTAGCAAACATTCAAAACGTGTTTTTCTCATTAGGGTGTTTCGTAAAAAAAACAATAACTTTTACCCATTGCATTGACTTTTATACATATTCCAAGCTTTGCGAATTAATTTAAATAGGACAAAATTTGTTTTGGATAAATTAAACAGTTGAGTTTAATATAAAATTCGAAGGTCATTCAGTGGTGTAATAATATGATAAACAAAAAATGTGGTTTATACATATAAACAAAAAATCAGAATACTTTAAACAACGTACAACACGTTTTGTATATTTACTCATCACTTATTAACCAAAATATATAGATAAAATTAAGCATTCTTTACTATTATTTATTAAAAATATGACTGTTCGTTATAAGCGACGTCCGTTATAATAGGGCCTGTTAGCATGTGGTTTTACTGTATAATGGTAATAGGTGAAGTAAATACTTATTAAAACTAAACAGTTTTGTCAAATGTGTAACTCCGATTTTGGTAAAATTTAGATATAAAGATTTGCATGTATTTTGAAAAAAAAAACAATATGTATAAATATTTAAAAAAAAAATTAATGCCATTCCATTATTTTGAACTTCAATATATATTTTTTTTAATAAGAAAACCCTATTACACGTAACAAAAAAACTTATTTTGTCACAAGCAGTAACATAAAGTATATTGCGTGAAATATACTATCTTATTTCCATGGATGCGCACTTCGTAGCTCGAGCTACTTGCAAACGGTATTCCACCTTTATCCACGTATTCGTGTTTCACAGCTTTGTTCTAATGTTTTTTAACGTACAGAGCTGTGGCGGCTGGTCGGACATCGTGGACTGTTCCCGTTCAATAGCCCAGGTCACTTCTGTTACAGTGGGCCGCATCTATTCCATAGCCCAGGTCACTTCTGTCCAACGTGGGTCACATCTGCTCCATAGTCCAGGTCACTTCTGTTTACCATAGGCAGCATCTGTTCGGTAGCCCAGGTCACTTCTGTCCACCACGGGACACATATGTTCCATAGCCTAGGTCACTTCTGTCCAACATGGACCACATATGTTCCGTAGCCCAGGTCACTTCTGTCCACCGCGGGCCATAACTGTTCCATAGTCCAGTTCACTTCTTTTTACCATGGGTCGCGTCTCTTCGGTAGTCCAGGTCATTTCTGTCTACCATGGGTCACATCTGTTCCATAGCCCAGGTCACTTCTGGCACCGCGAGCAACATCTGTTAATTACTTAGAGCATTTCTGTCCACCGCGGCTACATATGTTCCATAGTGCAGGTCACTTTTGTTTACTTTAGGCCGCATCTGTTCCGCAGGCCAGGTCACTTCTGTCCACCGCGGGCCACATCTGTTCATAGCCCAGGTCATTTCAGCCCACCGCAGGCCACTTACCCTGAGCGGCATGGAACTGCGGGTAGGGGTTGTGCGAACTGAAATTATGTCCTGGCGTGGTCTCGAGGACAATACCCGGAAGCTGACTGTATAAAGGCGGTTTGGTTTGGTTAATTCAACGTCGCTTTTTGTTTTGTTAATTAACGTCGCACTTGAGCTGCACAGTGGGCTATTGGAGACGGTTCGGGGTCAATCTCGAACGAAAGACCCGGGAACACATACACATTCACACAAACATTCATACATGCACCTCGTTATTTTAGAACCATGGTCAGATGACGAGGAAACACCTGAACTGGCACCCAACGCCTTCAATAGACGTCGGGACTTTGGACCCCGATTAAATTTATCGTGCACCAGTCCCGTATACACGCCAGTATAATTTGTTGGATATTCTGGACGACTAATTCAACGTCGCACTAGAGCTGCACAGTGGGCTATTGGCGACGGTTCGGGGCCTATCTCGAAGGAAAGACCCGGGAAAAATGCCTCGTATTTTTTATTTGGTTTAGTTTTTGGTTAATTAACGTAGCATTAGAGCTGCACAGTGGGCTATTGGCAACGGTTCGGGGCCTATATCGAAATAAAGACCCGGGAACGATGCCTCGTTTTTTTGAACCATGGTCAGATGACGAGGAAACACCTGAACTGGCACCCAACGCCTTCAATAGACGTCAGGACTTTGGACTCTGATCAGATTTATCGTGCACCAGTTCCGTATACACGCCCTTAATTTTTGCGGATGTTCTGGACGACTTTTCTAGTATTTTGTAGCGAAGCTGGCAACCCTCCGATCACAAGATCACTAATTTTTACTTTTCTTTGTCAAGTACATCGCCTGGCATCGAACCAGGAACCTTCGTATTCCCAGCTGACGCCTTTAACTGCTTGGCCACAGAGGCCTCCTCGTATTTTTGAACTATTGTCAGATGGCGGGGATAACAAATAATCGGGCACCCGACGCAACCTCAATAGGCGTCAGGACATTGTATCCCGATCAGATTTAAAGTGCATCAGTCCCGTATATGCTGTAGTAATTAGAGGATAAGTTCGGACAACGTATTGTCACTTCGCGGCTAATATGACAACCCTCTGATCACAAGTTCACTGCATTTTAACATTTTGTCGTCTCTTGGTATCAGCCCTATACGAACTCGCAACCCTCTGGTTGCTTGTCGACGACATATATCCAGAGCTACGGAACCCTCTGCATAAAAGCGGACGTGTTGCATATTATAATTGCTTCTAATATTTTTGACTGCCGTTAATTTTTGTTGTTGAGGTTAGTTAATAAATTTGATAAGTTAATTTGTTAAACAGTTTTTTTTATATTTTGATATCCGGCTCACCCCCTTAAGTGGCAACTGTTACGTGAGTTTTGTTTTTCAAGAACATGCACCGGATTGTACACAGACAGTTCTCCGATGACCATCAGCAGATGGCCGTGGATTATTTATTGACACGAGAATTATCGGTAAGTGCGATTTTAGTGGTATTTTGACTCGAGGTAATGAATCTTATTAAAATTTATTTGGTATTTAAATTTTTTAATTACTTAGGTTGCGTTATTTAATACCTTTATTTAGCGCATTTTATAGCGTTATTTAACACTTTATTTCAAACTATGAAGCTCCTTTTTATCTCTGGGATTATTAGATGTTTTGGATAGGATTGTTTGATTATTAACGGATTGAACTTTTATTGTGAGAAATGCCTACGGATAGTGTAATCAAGTACACATACAAAATGTACAATGCACAAATACTGTAGTGCAGGACTCGGCAAGCAGATATAGGTCCGCATCTGAGTAGCTTTCCGAGAACCGCCCTTTCGGAAAGCTGATGCTGAACTATTGTTTTACCAGCTGGAGCCCCAATTCATAACGGCATGTAACAGTTCGAACGACACTCATTTTCCCTCGGTAGTACAGACATTTTTACGTATGTTAGTGACCGGGTTGGGAATCCACCAACTGAGGATCATTACTAAAAACTTAAACATCGAATTGTAAACCAGTTCTCTGAATGTAAAACACTTGAATAAGTAGCTTATTGTAGGAGATACAACTGGTGAATTAAAAACCTTCTCAACTACTTAGGGAATTGCGAGACCTTGCCTCTGATAGGTTAACCGATGACACTGTTTTGGCGCAATTGTAGCAGCAATGTTTAAATATTGATTGTAAGCAAAAGTTATCGGTTTGCACGGGGACATCAGAAACTTAGTCACTAATTGCTATGAAATTACCAAGATGTCTGGCATTTTGACAGACATTTCCGAGGTGCAAGTTAACCCTTCATGCTCTTTCAAAAAAATCTCTACAAAACTAAAATTCGGCAATGCCAGAAAGTGTCGAAAGGCTTTCTAGGTTAAGGGTATGTGATAATCCTTCGAGTAATAGACATAATAAGCACACGTATTTTGATGTCGGGCTCATCCCTTTCAGCGCCATCTGTGGACAAGTTTAGAACTAATTTTTGAATTTATTTTATATTTTAAAATGTATCAGTGACAATTGGCTCTCCCTCTATATCATAAGCAAAATACTAAATCCACATTTATAATTAATATCTAACTGTTCATAGATATTACAAACAAATAATTAAGCTTATTACTGTAAACTAAGTTTTTCTTTTCAAGCAACACATCCGATTCCATATTCCAATTTCATCCAACGTATCTTATGTCGATATAAATTACTTTGCTAGATTGTAAAATTGTTAAATTTGTATATTTGTCAAACATTTCTGGATCTCCAAAATTTCAAAGAACCATTTGTAATTTACAGTATTAACCAAATTTAATAACGTTTAAAAAAACGTATATTTTTATCTTGCATCTCTTGCAGGTTAGTTAGTGTGTGTGTTTTTCTGTGAAATATTTATTAAAAGAAAACAAACGTATATCTTACATTTACTGCCATTGTCTTATTATTTTGTACTTGAAATAACAAAAGTATTTTATATATATAACAAAAGTATTTTATATAAGTAACAAGTATTTTATACAAATAACAAAAGTATTTTATACAAATAACAAAAATATTTTATATAAATAACAAACATATTTTATATAAATAACACAAATATTTTATATAAATAACACAAATATTTTATATAAATAACAAAAATATTTTATATAAATAACAAAAATATTTAATATAAAGAACACAAATATTTTATATAAATAACAAGTATTTTATATAAATAACAAAATATTTAATAAGGAAATAACAAAAGTATTTTATATAAATAACAAAAGTATTTTATATAAATAACAAAAGTATTTTATATAAATAACAAAAGTATTTTATATAAATAACAAAAGTATTTTATATAAATAACAAAAGTATTTTATATAAATAACAAAAGTATTTTATATATATAACAAAAGTATTTTATATAAATAACAAAAGTATTTTATATAAATAACAAAAGTATTTTATATAAATAACAAAAGTATTTTATATAAATAACAAAAGCATTTTATATAAATAAAAAAATATTTTTTTAATATAAATATACCTTTTATTCTTAAATTTTTAGACAGGATTATAGGGTGAAAATAATAAAACACGTCAAGAAATAACGTGTACCATTTGGTATGAATTTGTTTTTGCTAACTTTTCAATCGTTATCTCGTGTAACTGTAAAAAAAATAACATCGACAATAAAAGATTGACAATTGTGAAAATTGTTCTCATATTTCCAAGAAGTGAACAAGGAAAATGTAACACAATATAAAATATTTCTGGGCTTTTCTAACAACATTCCCCAAAAGATTTTTCTTATCGCAAACTAGCAAGAAAATTGAAACTCTCCAATAAAAGGGAATGTCAAGTCAGAAGCTGGATGTATTAGAGACGAGGGCGAAATTTTTGGAAACTTTAGTAAACTAATAAAGAACATGAACGTCATTTGATAAATTTTTTTAGAAGAATGGAACGTTTTTTTAGAATATATTTTCGTAACAATTGAGAATGCTTTACGTTATGAAGCAATTTTGGTGCACAAAGATACTTAAAAAAAAATAAAACTTACTAATTATTAAAATTGAATCTCCCAAATTTAACTCTTTTCGCTGGAGTAACGTGTTTGATATTTACGTTATTTTTATAGAACAGTTATATTCCGTTTATGTTATTTTTAAAGAGGTATTCTTTAGTTGTTGTTTTTTCATTAAGTAGATAATTATAAAAGTAAAACGTTATGCGTGAAGATGATTATTTATCTCAGTATACCAAACATAAAATATGTTATGGTATTTATGAAACTTTTAAAAAAAAACTGGGGTTGTAAAGAATTTCAATCTAGATAAAGCTTTACATCACTAACATACATAGTGCTTTTAGATGACAGCAATATTTACTATTCAAATTTGCAAAAGAATAACTTTTAAACTCAAGAATATGTTGATATCATTTTGAAGAACAGGAAGTAAAATAACTCATCGTTATTTTGTTGATTCAACTCTTTGTGCTCCGTTGTTGCCTCTCAGGCAACAACAAAATGACCCGTTCTTTTGTTTACCTGTTCTTTAAAATAAACGAGAACAGCAATGATCTTGTGTTTAGAACATCAATTGTTTTTTCAACTTGTTCTCTTGCAAATACAAAACAAATTCGGATTTTTTTCCCTTTATGAGTATAAAAAAATATGTGGAAAAGAACGTAAAGATGAATAACTGTTCCATGGAAAGAACACAAATCGCAAAGTGTTCTTGGAGTGCAAAGGGTTAAAGGCGACATTTGAGTGCGAAGGGTTATTAAAATATGTCGATGCCTAAGTGATGCCATACTTTTAAATGGAACTAGACAAAGAACAAGGTAAAGAAAGAATCCCGTTTCTTCATAGATTAATGAAACAAATAGAGGAATAAAAATGCTGATTTCCGTGTGTCCATCATTGAAACCACGTGATATGTGGAAATGTCAATTCATTCATGCGCCAATATTACTTGGCAGGCCTTGGCGACTTTAAGAACTAAACGAGATCGAAGTATTGTAATATGGTTTTGTGTTTAATTTTATATTTAAATATCGGTTTTTTGAACGAGTGGCACAATTTAAGGGAGTTTAACAGATATATTAAGAAGATTTTTTTTACATTGTAGTTTTGAAATAATTGAATACGTTTTTATGTAAAAACTTTACCATAAGCGAAGTTGTTTCAATTGTTATTTTGTATACTTCAATAAGAAAATATGAACAATAAAACCTGAGAAATATAAAGAGTTTCGCTTCTTCGAGTATTGAACAGAAATAAAATATTTTCGTTTCGTTAATGAAGAGGAAATATTTAGCGCATATTGTTTGAAAATAAGTAAATACGTACATATATGTTAAAAAGTTGAATACGGACAGAGCTCCTTATCACCAAAAGAGAAGAAAGTGCGCCAAATTTGAAACTCCTGCAGATGTCTGAACGCCAAATGTGGCAGCGCTATAACCACGTGATGTGAGTTTTTCTTTTCAATGTTGACACCGCGGCCTTACGAGAGTCTGGTATTGAAGGCGCTCTCTATTTAATATTACAACTCTCTGCGTTTCTTATGTTCAAGAACATGCAGTTCTCGTTCAATTTGAAGAGCAGCGAACAAATTTCTTTAAGTCGTTATTTTGGCGACTGAGAGTCAGTACTCCAGTTAAAAAGGGTTAATAAGATTTATAAAATAAAATGCTTTGCAAACATTTTAAGGTTTCCATCTATACGATGACACATGTTGAAATGAAAAACGATAAACGTAATTTTATTTATTGAGTGCCAAAGTTTTTGGCTTTCTCAAGATATTAAAACATAAGCTAATTTAGGTCAAATTTTCTATTACAAAATGTCAAAATCAACAAATAATTTGATATTTTTATAATGTTTATTATTTATATCGATTAAATTTTTCGTTGTATATTCACGCATTATTTCTCTTTAAATTAAGATATTTTGATACTTTTTTGTTGTTATTGGATAAGGATTGTCTCATTTAGAAATCTTTAGTAAAAAATAGTCGGTTTTCTGGCATTTAATTAGCCGGGAAAATCACTTAATACCGTGTTGTTTGAAATAAAAATATATTGTCTGATATCGAAAATTCTTTTTTGTTGGATAAAAAAATCCATTTAGGCAAAACTGTAACAAAAATAATAATAAAAAAACTGTTAGACGGCTTTTATTTATCAGTAAATAACGATTAACCGGACTTTTTGTTAATATGTCCTCTGATTTCGACATTTTTCATTGTTTGAAAGCGAATGTTTAGCTGTTATTTAATTTATTAAACCAGTTAATCTCAAAATATAATATCCGGGTTTGGAAAAAGTGAGCAATAACTTCAATTTATGGATGATTAATAACAAAGTGTGAATACCTCTTCTAAATTAAATATTAAAAAGGAAAAATAAATTTTTAAAAAATGAAATCGAGCTTCAAGAAATAAAGAGGTAAAAAGTAATTAAACAAATTAAACAAGTGGAAAAATGTTAATAATTAATATAAATTTTATATTTATTACCATATTTTAAAGTCGGTGCTAATTTATAAAAGCCATACCTATATTTTGGCGCCGATTTTAAAATGTTGTAATATGTGTTAAATTGATATTAAATGCTTGTATTTTTCCCACTTGTTCATAAAATAATAAAAAAAATGTTACTTTTTAGTGCTTTATTTCTTAAAATTGATTTTCCAATTTTTAAAAAATATTATTTCATCCTTTCACGTTTTGAACACTGCATGTTTAAGATTATAGAAATTACGATTCTTTTTTAGAATCATTTAAAAAAAATATTTTTCAAATCCAACACGGATAAGAAATACTTTCTATCTAAAAGTTCACTTTCATTTTATAAAACTATTGAAAATTTTGATCGGCATAAAAAATTATATATAGCCAAATGTACTATAATTTGCTACAATGTTCTTTGGTTGCCTCTTGCAAACCAAGGCACTTTCATCTCGATCATTCAGTAACCGCTTCCGACCACTTGGGACACTTTGATACCCAGTTTTTGGCTAACGGTCTATTACTTAAACAATTACACTGCAGTCGCTCTTGAAAATTTCACAAATTACTTTTGCTCAAACCCTGACTCCGATCATCCACAATTATCCCTCGTTCAAAAATCATCAAATAGTGGATTTTACATACCCCTGTAGGTACAAAACGCTTCTTCTAACGTTATAAGAAAGCACCTTTCATTTTTTAATGCCTCTCTCGCCTTTTGGAGGAAACAACATGACGTCATAGCACATTTACTTAAACACTTCAGGTGGTCAGTATATTTTGATCACTCAGTGTACTTAAATTTTACTCTTTATATCACTCCTTTTAATTTTTCTCATTTACTAAAACAAAATTGATCATTATTTGTGAAATAAACCATGACATTTTAGTTCAAGAATGTACTATTTATTAACGAATATTCCACTATTTAGTTACACTAAAATAAAATGAATAATTTTTTAATTTGAATTTGTCTTCAGTCAAAAGGGAAGACACTCAACAACGGCGTCTCTTACAAGCTTCAATCATATGATACAAGTATGCCATAATACCAATCAATTTCCTAGTCATGCGCCATGCAATGTATCCCAGCAAACAAATGAGACATAAGCTCACAATCTCCGGAACTGACGAGTCCGTTTCTCGAAGGTAACGTATCAGCTTTCTTATGACTTTGATCCGTGCCTGTTGGGGTCTTGAGTATGGTTTCAGGAGGCAAAACATGTCGTTGGTAGAATGTCTAATACTGTAGCACTCGTTCATGTGGAGGTTCTCTTGAGGTAGGTGTATGGGTAACTTGGATATGTTTTGATGGCAACAATAAAACTTGATGGCTGCATCAGCTGGAAATAAAGTTCAGATTTAGATTTATTCAAAAGAATGTGAAATTGAAATTGAAAATGAGCGGATTTATAAGTCGGGATAAGAAAGTTTAAAGTTCAAAATCGTCGTGGCTATAATGTTAAGTGGAATGACGTTCTATTCATTTTTGGATAAATTATTGAACAAAGACACACACCTTTTGGACAATTAATAGGTCTAGCATCCTAGTAACGGAAACTGGTGTTTTTTTATTTTCGAATTTTTTTTAACTTGCACTATTGTCAAACAACCGCCTTAACATTCTTGCATGGGAAATATTTAACATACACTTTTTAGAACATACTTTTTAAAAAAAATTAATTTAAATATTTTAATGAAATATATTTTAACGTGTTAACATTTTTATACTAATTTTTTAATTTAAAGGTATCTTATTGTTGTGATGGCCATGTATTACTAATATTCAATTTGGTTGGTTGATTGCTTAGATTTTACTGTCGCAAGGATAACACGGGAGCTATGTTGCGCCAAACCCACATCTAAGTAGTAAATTTGTTTGATAAGAAGCATTCATTCAAAAAAAAGAAAACAAAATGTATCCCTTCTCCTTAAAATAACGTACATTTCTCAGTAAAAAGGTTCCGTATTTTTTATAAGTAACTGACAACCGTTTTTATATATCTTTGGAGTCCTGCTTAATATATATAAAATAATAATGTTTAACAAACAACTAAAAAATAATTATAGTCTATAGATAGATAAGATAATTGGATAGTCTATAATAAATTAACGATTTCTTAATTAATATTTCACATAATTAGCTCTTCTTGGGAGAGCCTAGTCTTCCCTCTTCCCTGCGAAACCGAAACAGGGTTAAATTCACCGAGATAATAAATTCTAACGCCACAATGAATGTCAGAAATTTCAGTATATTTTGCGTCAACCATTTATTTTATTTTACAACCTTTTCTTCGTTGAAGTGCTTCGAATTTCTGCCGCAATTTGTTTTTAATTATTACTTAAACTTTATATTTATTATCCTAATTTCGAAAGCATTTTCGATATATAACAGTATTTTTTTCTCAAACAACTTTATTGAACATATTTTGTTTGTCCCCTCTATTTATGAGCGTCTAAAGTGTACAATATAAGGAACAAATTTAGAAATAGTAATGATTTCGATTAGAAATACTCCATAATACAAAGAGAACGTTAACGAACGTATCAGCAGCAATCAAATTCACTAACGTATCGTAAATATTCTTACTGTCGCACGAGCAATTCAACGATACACGTGCATTTAATTTACAGAAAATTAATATTACTAGCCTAATACCTCCTTTGAGATAGATTAAAATGATGCTAAGACTTAAGTAAAAGGGGTAAGGAAGGGAGCTGGGAGGGAGTAGGGTACTATGCTAAAGCTGTTTTTAATCGCCTACTTTCTTGACAAAAGGCATGCAATCACAATTTATAAAACCGTTAGTTGATTCATTTGCTAGTCCTAACCAATAAAATACTATAAATTAGACATACATTTAAAATTTACATTGCTCAAGTATTGCACAGAGTTGAAAAATGGAACTTGATAATAATACTTGATTGACACAGAGATTTATACGTATTAGTGAATTCCTTCCCCCATTACTTAAGTTTAACCAAAAAATTATATTCAATTTACTCGAAGTGTTAACTCTAACAGTTCTTTCTTCGTTGACCGACCGCAGAATACCGATTATCCAAGCTAGCAAAAAAAGTTTACAATATGAAATAGGCATGACAAAAAGATATTAAAACTTCTATTACTCAGTTGAACACTTCACTAAATTTAAAAATTCCAAACTTAGAAACGAATAAAAATAGATACTGTGTTAAAGATTATATTTATTACTTTAACAACAATGGGTTGGTTTCTCATTGTATATTTAATAAATATATATTATAGCAATATCTGATTGTTGTGTCTAAATAACAATGTATTATAATCAGTTAGTATTTGACATTTCAAATTTAATAATTAATTCTTCTTCTTCTTATGAAATTAAATATTATTCTTTATACGAAATGAAAATGTAGAAGACTATTGATACAAAAGTTGAAATAACTGTTAGAACAGAAAAATGTATGTTAAAAGAAATTTACAATAAATTATTAAAATTTAAAATGCAATAACCTAAGCTACTTAGTAAAAAATCTTCAATACATTTGCGGTTCAAACTTGACCCATACAATGTGAACTAGAAAGAAGAACACAAGAAGATATCTTAATTTAAAAAAATTATAATTAATGAATCAAAATAAAAAATATATATTGCACATTCCATATATAAATCAAAATTTATTCATTCTTTTTTTAAAAAATCAGATTTTTTAAAAAAATATATACATTTAGTTTGTTGTTAAGATAAAATTAAACTATCATTTTCGAACTATTTTTTCAAAACTATTTCTAAAAATATTTTTTATTTCTTAACTATACTTAAAAATGTAAAAATGTTTTTCATATTATAGGCAACAATATACCAGTACTTACTATTTTTTTTAAATGAAAAAGTTACAAATATGTTAAGTTTAAACATTATAAATTGACAAATTAACAAGCAAGCGAACATCAACAAACCAGTTAACATTCTTTAATCGCTATAAAACTCTAGCCACAGGACATATTTGCAACATGTTATCAAATGCAGAGAGAAGCATCACGGTGACTAATGCAAAATCAATAACCATAACGATTAAAAGGTTGCTTCAAAACTCGGTATCTATCATAACTCACGGCATTTCCCTATCCTACTCGGAACCCTGGGGATTGTATTAGGGAATTTTATTTCTACTTTTCGGAAGTGATCAGAGTTCGATATAGTTTATTTTCTCTGTCCCTTTCGATAAGTAGTTTATGATTGAAGAAGAAGGGAAACATTGTTTTGCATATTTCTATATGATGATGGTCTTCAAGGGAATTCATGTATTTGATTTATGGCTTGTATGAATAGCAAATAAGACTGTAATTTGTGATGGAGTATAAGTTTTTTTTATATAGGAAAATTTTGGTTTTCAGTGATCAAAATTGATAATAGTCGTTTGTGTTATTGATTGTTTTGTTTAATATGTAGTTTTTATTTTTAAAATTAATATCATAAAGTTATTTTTTTTTCTTAAAATATTTAGTAACCCTCTGATCGGTTGACCGCTTTTTTTCCGTCAGAGGTTTTACAGTTTTTACATCTATGCACGCCATTTTAAATTGCGTACAAATATTCCAGCTTTCAATATTTTAAAATATATGTTTTATTTGGGTATAAATTAAAAACTATCTCTTCAGAAAAAAAAATATTTAAAAAAATACATTTTCAAAAAACATATTTTTTAAAACCTATTGCACAGAAAACAACTTTAAAATTCCGGAAATTTGCTAGGGGCTCGGAGAGGTTATCTAAAAAATATTTTAAAACAACTTTAGAAACATTTGACAATTCGAAATACATATATTTAGTTATCACGTCTGTCATTAATCTCAATATTTCAAATTGCAATATTTAAAACGAATACCAAAAAAGTAGCACATGCATATGGACAATCTGATATATTTCTATAGCTATAAAAGTATAAATAAGTACCACTGGTACAATGCTAAACCGTTATATTGGTATAAAAATGGAAGTTAAATATAATTCTCTTAAACTATTTTATATTAATTCTATTATATATTTTATATTAATTCTATAATATATTTTATATTAATTCTATAATTTATTTTATATTAATTCAATTATATATTTTATATTATTTCTAATATATATTTTATATTAATTCTATTATATATTTTATATTAATTCTATTATATATTTTATATTAATTTTATTATATATTTTATATTAATTCTATTATATATTTTATATTAATTCTATTATATATTTTATATTAATTCTATTATATATTTTATATTAACTCTATTATATATTTTATATTAATTCTATTATATATTTTATATTAATTCTATTATATATTTTATATTAATTCTATTATATATTTTATATTAATTCTATTATATATTTTATATTAATTCTTTTATATATTTTATATAAATTCTATTATATATTTTATATTAATTCTATTATATATTTTATATTAATTCTATTATATATTTTATATTAATTCTATTATATATTTTATATTAATTCTATTATATATTTTATATTAATTCTATTATATATTTTATATTAATTCTATTTTATATTTTATATTAATTCTATTATATATTTTATATAAATTCTATTATATATTTTATATAAATTCTATTATATATTTTATATTAATTCTATTATATATTTTATATTAATGCTATTATATATTTTATATTAATTCTATTATATATTTTATATTAATTCTATTATATATTTTATATTAATTCTATTATATATTTTATATTAATTCTATTATATATTTTATATTAATTATATTATATATTTTATATTAATTATATTATTGATAAATAAATAATTCAAAATATTTCATAACAATTCATATTTAGAATTGAAATTAAAACTAGTTCTTAAAATATTTAACACAGTAAAAAAAAATACATCAAGCAAACTTTGAAATGGTTCTAAATTGCCATATTTTTTTGCAGTTACCGATACGATTCAACAACCGTTGCTTACTGGCGCGCTCGTTACAATGTATTATTCCAATTATTTTTATATAATAATTGCGAATATTTTATAGAGAGAACAGAAAGGTTCAGCTATTTAGAACTTTCACCAAAACACCATAATATGATTCAATTTATTTTTAGATCGGAAATGATTATTTATCTTCAAAGCGAATCTTGAAATCTTGCAATCAAATCTTTTCACTAAAATGCAATTTCGTCTTTCCCGAAATTATGCCTGAGAGAAAGATCATTAAGCGAGGGGAAAAAAAGTCCCCAAAACACAGACACAGTCTTCGACTAATGTCTTTTGTAAGGTAAAGAAAGGGAGATTAGTTTGATGATGGCAGATAACTGCGAACTCTTAATATAGATGCCGGTCTTTCCAACCATTAATCAAGCGAGTGTCCCATCTGCCTAAGTGCCAATCATTCCGTGGGGGGAAAAGTGCCATTTGTCAAGTTGAAGGATTCTTTGGGAAAACTTTGCTGGGGGGGAGTGTGGATGGAAGTTTATTGAGCAATGGGATACGCATTTGAGTTGGTGGGCAATTTAAAATTGCATTTGGTGGGATTGTAGTTAAATCTCGCTTAAAATTTGGCTTTTTTCTATATAAAGGGTTAATAATTAAAATAACATTACTAGTTTAATAATAAATTTATTAAACTAGTAATGTAAATTGAACTATTAATGTAAATAAAATAATTCATGTACATAAAATAATTCATGTAAATAAAATAATTCATGTAAATAAAATTATTTATGTAAATAAACTCTTATTCTAAACAAAATTATTCATGTAAATAAAAATATTCATGTAAATAAAAATATTCATGTAAATAAAAATATTCATGTAAATAAAAATATTCATGTAAATAAAAATATTCATGTAAATAAAAATATTCATGTAAATAAAAATATTCCTGTAAATAAAACGGTTCATGTAAAAAAACTATTCAAATAATTTAAACTAGTCATCTAAATAAAACTATTCATGTAAATAAAACTATTTATGTAAATAAAACTATTTATGTAATTTAAATTATTCATCTATATAAATTATTCATGTAATTTAAATTATTCATCTATATAAACTATTCATGTAATTTAAATTATTGATTTAAATAAAAACTATTAGTGTAAAATAACATTATTCTTGTAAATAAAACTGTATATCTAAGTAGAATTATTCATATAAATAAATTTATACATAAAATTTAAACTATTCATGTAAATAAAACTATTCATCTTAATAAAACTATTAATGCAATAAAATATTTATATATTTTAAATTATTCATCTCAATAAAACTGTTCATGTAAATAAAATTGTGTATCTAAATAAAACTAATCGTGTACATAAAATTATTCATGTAATTTAAACTATTCTTGTAAATAAGACTATTTATGTAGCTAAAACAATTAATATAAATAATATATACTTCAGATACAATGAATAGTCACCACGGTACAATTTATTTTAGTGTTATGAAATGTGTCCTTAAAATAACAATACCCCCAATATTGTTATAATACCTATTTACAATAACTGAACAGATTTATAAAAAAATATTCTAATTATATGTTTTTGAAGAGTTGAATGAATCTCTAATAACCTAATAAATACAAAATCTAAAAAAAAATTGTGGAAAAGGCATTATATAAATTTACTTTTCTGTCATTTAAAGCTAAGTTTAAAAGGTATTCACTACAGATCAAGCAATAATTTTATTTCTAATTGTATTATAGATGGGGAGTAACATCCCTTGGCTTTTTTTATTTGATTGCATACTTATCTCGTTATAATACTTAACTTTGGCAGGATTAATGCTAAATGTTTCATTGGTCACTCAATTTAAAGAATTAGCAGAAAAAAACACAATACGTAATATATTTATTTTTGTTAATTACTTACGTTAATTTAATGTAACTAGATCTTACACTTAGCAGTGTAAATATATATTCATTACACTTAAGTATTTTCTTTAAAATTATTTATGTTTTAAAAATATTTCTTAAATCACAAATATTTTTTTATTATTTTTTATAAATGTATTAATATTCAAGTTACTAGTAAACACATTACACTTTATAATAAATAAAAGTATTTCATTGACATATGCGAACTAGTTATCACTTCTTATACTTTATTTAAATAGGCCAAACAGAAAACAGTTAGAAACCGCATTTAAATATTTTAATATATAGGTATCATTGCGAAATCACATTAAAAGAAATGACTTTTTTTTCAATTATTACAGCTATATTAATAGATACTAAACTAGTTTTATTTCAATAAACCTATTCTTTTTGTAAATTTTAAGCATCAAAATGTTAAGATGTGGCTATTTATAAAGTGTTTATTTACTAGTCCCAAAGAGATTTTTTACATAGAACCTTTTAAGTTTTATATCCGTTAACAAAGAAACATAACATTTCATTTCAAAAAAGGTTTTTTTTGCAGCACAAGTATACAATAAAATTCATTAGTATTTATTTTTTTAAATAATACTCTTTATTGAAGGAGGCAATTTGCATTCGACATAGTTTCTTTTATTATTATAGATAAAAAAAATATGTTTTTCGTAAATAGCTGTAAACTGTAAAAAAATATCACAAAGTAAACTTCTGAAATTTTCCATTTAAAATAGCCACCAGCCCATTTTTCAAAATGTATTTATTTATATATTCTTCGAACATAAATAAATTCTTCAGAATACAGTTTTTAAAAAGTTTCCTTTATTGTATTAAATAATAGCTTAATCCTAGCTCATCATCTTCATAAAAAGTTTATAAAATATTTAAATAAAAATATTTTGTTATCCCCACAAAACCTTTCCAACCGACCATTTAAAAAGTGAATATTTTCTCCTTTTAAACACGATCTAAAGCTCCCCTAATACCCCTAAAATATAATCATTACATTTCTTGGAAGACACCTAGCTTTAAGCAAATCATTTATCATCTTTTTCGCTATTCAAACGACCAAACTTCTAAATCTGGAGCCAAGGAGACGGGACGTAAAAACACGATCGGCGATGGGGAAATATTGTTTTGGGCCATTGATAAAAATTTCTCCGGTGAGCTAAATTGATGAAGTATCCGGACAAAAATACGGGGATGGAACCCTTTCTGCCCATTAATCAGTTGAAGAAGAAGAAATGTGCTGGGAAAAAGGTTTTCGACTGACTTTATTAATGTTTTACTGAGTTTAACTGTTGTTTGGAAGCTTTTTTAAATTGTTACTTATCGTAAATTCGATGAAATAAAAAAATAAACAATTTGTGTGTTATTCAGGATAAATTTTGCGAACATGTATTTGCTGATTCAAAAAGTTAAACAGCAAATTGAATAAATCATCTGTATAAATACCGAAAAATGGGTATAAAGCACTATATCTTTTTTTAAACGTTGCATCGGTTAAATCACATTACATCAATTTAAAACACATATTTTGAATCGTAGGTCTTAAGCCAAATTCAAATAAATGGGCGAGTTATCTGCTTGTGATAAACGGATTTCAGTTTAAAATAGGAGGATTTGGAGTCTTGTGTCGGTCAACCGAAAACTCGGTAATCGACACAAACGTACGTTGCACATAATTCAAAATGAAATGCATAACGTTGATCTGGTGTACAAGTTTCTAGAATGAGACACAAACTCGTGTTTTGTTCTTGTCACCTGTCCGTTATTCAAAATGAGTGTTCCCATGACTTCTTAAAGTAATTTTGTAGGTACTTGGTAGCTTGTAGCCGTTAATGTATTGTGCTAATCGCTCTACCTTGTTAGTAGCTCTGCATTAATTTCATCAACTACTTTGTTTGAGAGTCCATAATCATGGCTTTTATTTTTAATTTATAGACAGACAAAATTGGTATGTGTGTGTGAGTACTACCACAGTCTCTAAACTTAAAGCCCGTGTTTGTGAACATTTACATAGATACACATTTGTCGTGCATCAACCCCTCTTTACAGTGATTCTAAAGTTGGATCTTTGACCAATCTCTATATTTTATAACTATTAAATAGTGGTCCATATTAAAAAATAAGATTCCATCGGTTTAATTTACCAATCACATAACTACCATGATAAAGGACTAGAATACGTAGTGTCATTGAAATGTGTTTTAAAAAGTTGCCAAATGGTCGATGCGTTGGACTTACTCGCTTTTTTTCGCTGATCGCAATGGTTGGTTCTTTTACAAAGATGAACGAAGTCCTCATCCCTGGCAACTATAAAGCACATGTTAGATAAACGTGTTTGTTATTATTCAGAGGAAATAAGGTAGGTTTTCGAACGGAGTTCATTTGATTGGCGTGTTCTTGGGAGCTAATTGAATTTCAGAGGTTAGTTGAAGAGTTACACAATGGGCTATAAAATAAGATATACAATGGGTAAATTACAATTCGGGAAAAATTACATCGTATTTTTGATTCATGGTCACATGAAGAGGACCTGAGCTGTCCTCCCATGCAACCTGAATAGACATGAGAATATTGGACCACGACCAATTGATCGGGCACCAGTCAATAGTTTTGGCAATAGTTCGTAAATTCGCATTAATAAAATTAATATCCTAAAATAATTGACATTGAGTATGAAATCGTTTGGTTGCATATTGTTAATTCCAATTACAGGCGCTCAGAACTCTTTATACCATTCCCTTACCTACAATCTAAGGTAAGGTTATTCCGTTCACTTAATCACTTCTGGTAGATACACCAAGTAGATGTCTATACCAAACATGCCAACCACAGGAATTACGCAGTTCGTGAATTAAGTCGACGACATATAACGTGTACAAACACAATCGTTTATATAAAAAAATATTTCTAAAACAGCACTTTATCTTTTTTATTTGGAAGTGGAGGGTGGAAAGCGTTGACTCAAAAATAAGCAACTCCAAGAACAAAACTCGAATCCTCATTTCACCTTTCATCCACTTCCATGAACCCACTTTTCAACAAAAAAAAATAAACTGAAAAATGAAAAACTCGACTCCCATTCAATTTAATAAAACTTTTCCTCCCCCATCTATTATTCCCCTTAAAAAAAAAACCTGGGGCCATTATGAAAACATGCTTCGATTTTCTACCATGAGCAGCTCTCAGGGACGGAATTCGTTACGAGACTCCCACAGTCCGAGCGCATTCATAAATACCAATGGCCTTTTCAACGGGATGTCCATTTGGCGGGAAAAATGGAGGGTTTTTCTGACCCTCGGGGGGGACAAGGGCTCTCGAGGGATGGTCACTTGTGGGGGGGGGGGGAGTAGGTGCAATCAATTTTACGAAAGGGGGATTGTTTTTGCTGTGGGAAATTTTGCTGATTCATTCTCGTATTTCTTGTGGAGATAAAAAGTGGGTTTTTTTTTGTTGGTTTTTGAATTTGAATTTCATTTTAGGGATTGTTAGAAATGCGATTAATATGTAAATATAGCAGCTTTTTACGTGGGACAATTTGATAAAAATCAAAAGACGTGTCTGATGTGGTTTTATGAATTGTAGAGTGCATTTTTTGTAGTATGAAATTGAAGTGTGTTATAACTTATTAAGGGGGTCCGATACCTTCGACATTTATTTTTTTATTTTTATACTTGTACAATCCAATTTTTTTTCTGTTTCTAAATATGCATAAAAAACCATTTTAAGACGCTCAATTTTTTTTTTAAATTGCACATTTATTTTTAAATTAAAATTTTAGTAAATTTTTTAACAATTTTAAAATTCCTACTCCTTTTTTGTTTTTCAATATTTTGAAGCAATTTTTTTTATTTAAGATCTTGAATAATATGTAAATAGATGTATGCATTCAAATTTTGATTCAGATACATCACTTTAAAAAAATAAAATATATTAGAAAATTTGGAAAAAAAATTGACGAAAAAAAATAAAATTTCATTTTAAATGGTTTTAAAAAACAAATTATGGTAAAAAAAAAAGGAAGTCTGAATGCATACATCTATTTCAAATATATTTATCTTGCTATACACACAAAAATTGTGATTTTAAGTATAATAGTAAAAAAGCCTTAGCATTTTTAGTGTTCATTAAATTTCAAAACCACGAACAGAGATATTTTCTTTTAAAGTTTACATATGATACAACTATGTTATAGGAACACATCATTAAAACATTCATAACTAAAAAAGTAATAGGAATTTTTTGAAGCAGTTTTTTGTGAGTTATTAAGATAAGTTTGAATATTATTTTTTAAATATAAAAAAAAATGACTTTTTTTGCGAATTTTGGGTATCGGACCCCCTTAATAATTTTTACGCGCACCCGTTCGACCTGCTCCAACTTGCATATTCGCCCCCGCTTGTTCGCTTGGGCCTAAAGCCGCTCCTTGTTGTATACTTGGTGAATTTGATAGGATATCAAAAGGTTAATATATATTACAAGACCCTTATTCCTCCATTTTTTTTACATCGAGTACTGAGTTGCACCCGTTGACAATCATTTTCTACTTCTAGGGAATATAACACAAGAATATTTTCCCTGTGCTGTTTTACTACTTCGAAAAATTCAAAGGCATTTTTTCTCAATTTGAGGTTTCCTATTATTTTCGAATTTGCTGTTCTTTTCAATTATGTTCTATCCCCATCAATAGGATGATGTCATTAAAAAATGACAATTTTGCTGAATTTCCAAAATATGTTTGTTGATGGACAAGGTTTTCCATTGTAGATCTATTTTGAAATTTGACCCCATCACTCCAATAATTAAATTTTTGGATTGATGTTGTTAACTTAATTTTAAAATATGGTGATATTTAACTGTTATAGGCATGGTAGAATTTTTATCATGCTGTGTGTCATCTGAGACAACGCTGTAACGTTTATACAGCACATTATCAATTTTCTTATAATAAACTATAGCAAAAATATTGAGATACACATGCAAAATAAAAAATTATTCCTCTTTGAAAAAATGTCCCCTCCGCAACAAACTTTGAAATATTGAAATAAAAATTATTTCAACCAGTAATTGTTTCAAACAAGCTTTTTAAATCTTTTTAAAAGTAGAATTAAAATAATATAAAAACTTGTTTTTACAACATTGCATTACAGAACATAGCTATGCATAAATACTGTGAAAAAGTCCTTAGAATAATTTTCTCCTCTATCAAATCTACGAATATATATATAATATATATATATATATATATATATATATATATATATATATATATATATATATATATATATATATATATATATATATATATATATATATATATATAATTTAAATTAATTATATTTGAAATGTGAATACATCCCTACAACATAAAATTAAATACAACGTAGTTTTGAGCGTATTATGGTTTAACTCATTGCAAAACTACAAAAAATTACTATTTCTGGGAGTTTTATCTTTAGACAACATTCAAAGCGTAAAAGTATAATTACAATAAGCAAACAAAATTTTTGTTTTATTTGTTATTATTTACATTAAACGAAGATTAAGTACATGCGACGAATAGAAATCTAATTAAAGGAAATAATAGCAGCATAAGATTATCAAATTTTGCGCAACGAACATTTTTTTAAATCAGTATTCCAATTAAAAAAAATCTACTTAACAGCTAATACAGCGGAATATTCCACGTTATACAAACAATGAACCTCATTCCCATGCGGCCGCTATTTTGTTTGCAAAGATATGACGTCAGAAGCAGATGCAACAGGTAACCAATGGCGGGGCTGTAGGGGAAATTAATTCCCGTTGCCACTCTGGAGGATTAAATACTGCGATATATAGCTACAGTGTTGAGATGTGAAGACGAACAAATTATTTTCTGGATCAATAAATCTTCGAACAGGGTTTCAAATGTCGTTTGTTTAAGTTGTAAAATGAAATGTAAGAATTCCTACGATGAACTTTTAATTAAAATTTTCATTTTGTATTAATCATAAAAACTTGAATCGCTAGTAATGTGTTTTAAAGTGACATATACTGTACCTAAGTAGTTTTAGAGCATTGTTCACATAAAAAAAATGTTTTAGTTATGTTGCAAAATATAGTTAAAATTTCACATGGAGCGTGATTTTTGCGAACGAATTCATTTTTGATTAATACAAAATAATACCAGAAACCCCGGTTAAAACTTATTATTGAAACTTATTATTTCTTATTATTTCAATTATTAAAACTTATTATTTCAATCCTAAATGAAACATTAAGACAATATTAAAAGGTTAAGATTTAGAATACTAAATTTTAGCATGTTAAATGCATAAGGATTATTAAAGGCATAAAAATGTTAAAAGGCCAATATGTTAATGTGAAGTGTATCGTGTTTTTACACGTTTTCTGTAGTCAAAATTCAAGAAAATGTTTATTATTGGGGTTCCCATGAATAAAACGCCTTGTTAATATATCAACTCTAACTACAAACTTTGACTTAACTGATCACTGGTTTCTACAGAACATAACAGTTAACGTTAACAACGAATATTAAAAAAGGCTGTTCATTGTTAGATTTAGTTTTTTGTACTGATAATTTATATGAAAAACGGCTCTAATGACTGTGTTTAAAGTTACCATAGTTTTTAGAAGTTATCATTGCGTTACAAAGGTTTTTTTTATTGAATTGAAAAAAACTTGCGATAAAATTTGTCCAAAAGATTTTAAACGTTTAATAACTACATTTCATAAGTAAAGTAACGTTTTAGAATGAGGAATAGCTATTCAACCGATTCTAAACTAAATAATTTTGTATAAATAATTAACATATAATTATTAAATTTTAAACAAATATATTTAGTAATTAAGACTTAATTACTAATTACGCGTATTTTAAGTGAAAACTTCATAATAAAATTAACTCAAATATGGTTTCTCTTTGAGTAGGTTAAAAACCAAACAAAAAAAATATTTGTTAGTATAATCAATGAATAAAAAGCTTGAAAAGCAAAAACCTAAGAATTCTAAAAAGCAGTTTAACTTATTCATGGGCTCCCTATATTTTCTTTATGTTTTTTGCAACTATATTTTTCAAAATATTAAGCTAGTTTCAAATATAACTGTGTTAAATCTTTCAATAACCCTGAGAATTTAATTTTGATATACCAATTCCCGATCACAAAGAAATAACTATAAGTACTGGATTAAAAGCAAAATATTCCAGCATTTCTAATTTACTGCATTTGAAAAAGCGCGTCAAGTTCATTTCAAAATACTTAAAATGTCACTATGGCTTATAATATTTCGCTGAAAATTATAAAGCGTGCAATTTCGACTGTCACTTGCAATTTGAAATAAATTTATTTTATACAGAAATAGCAAAAAAAACTTTACCATCTAGCTATTCAAATATAATGAAAAACGCCATACCATCTGCAAGACGAATGAAACTAGCTTAAGATATATATTCTTTTAAATAAACAAATCTAAATTACAAATGAAGATGCTATTTTTATTTAAATTCGAAAATATATTCAGTTTAAAAGCGTCATTTCAGAAACGCATATAAATTAATAATTATTTTATTCTTGAATTTCCTTTGAAAAGAAGAATTCCTTATTTTTATAAAGAAACGAGAATTTTCAAGAGAATAATTAAAGCAATATGTATTAAAAATTTTGCGTTGTGTGTTAAAGTTGTGTTATCGTTTAGTGCATATGCATTTTTATAATATTTTTTGTATTATGAATTTCTGTTAAATCTAAACAGTATTGCATATTCAGAGCTTTAGATATGTGTATTTTTATTCTTCGCAGAAATTTAAATTCATTTAAAAATATTATTTTTTTCCGAATCTAATAAACACACTTTGAAAGCTAATAATAATAATAATAAAAAAAAATATTTAAGATTTATATGTATTGTTTATTTATTTTTACTAGATATGAGACTGAGCTAACCTCGCTATATATTTACACATTAGGCTATTGAGAACAAATCGGAATCTGTCTCGAAGGAGAGACCCGAGAATACTACTTCGTTAACCCGAGAACACTTACGACGGGGAGTTTTAAACCCCACGGAATGTGATTGCAAAACTTTCCTACCTTCTATAATTTAAAAATGGGTCAAATCCTGTGTAGCTGCTTTCAAGGTCGTCTTCTATAAAATCCCCATTGCGAGTACACGTCTTTTTTTTCTGCTTGAATATGTCGTGTTATTTGACATACAAGTAGGAGATGAAATATTTAAAAACATTGCCGAAAGAAATTTGCACTGTTCTTCTGAGTACCGCTCGTGCTCCTAGATTTAAAATAAATTTTTATTTGTTCGTAGTTAGCTTTAAATTTAGAAAAAATATATGTTTAGCGTGAGAGATATGCGTATTTTGTATTTTAAAAAAACTTATAATAATAAAAAAACTTTTTGTTCTTAAAAAACGAAATTAAATTCTAAGGTGTGCAACACTCCCTGGGGGAGTTCCCGTGTGCGACAGCTCACGTGTTCCCGGGTTAATTTGATTCAAGGTCAGATGATGAGAATTACTAACTGACAACGCACATACTAAAGTTGCTATGAAAACATTTGTTTGGATTTATATTCGTATATGAATCTCAGTATTTACAGCATTGCACAAAAATATAAAAAAAAAATACTCCTTTTTATTTTTATTTTTAAATTTAAAGTGCTGGGAATTAAATGAAAGCTACAATTTCTCAAATATTTTTTTTTATAAATATCAAACTTATTTATATTGAAAATATAAAATAAACTATTTTACATTGAAAATGGCATTACAATTTTGATATTTTCTTGAAGGCTTATAGAGTTAAAATGCATTCATATCCAGTAGTTGCGCCTAAAACCATTACATATAAATAAAAACAAATTGCCTACTACTGTTGATGCATTTGTTTCTATGTGAAACAATTTGTAGATATCAACAATATTTTATTCACTCTATTACAATATCAATAAACAAAAGGAAGGTAATAATAAATTATGTAAATTGCCTTACAAATCCTTCAGAATCAAGTAGAACCCCTTTTATTCGCACTGTTCATGCAAAGTTTTAACAAAACGCCATTCCCTTGGTGGTACCTTGTTTGCTGCACACACAATTCTTTTTTAAAAATGCAGATTAGATACCTGAATTATAAATTGAGAATAAATTATTTCAGGCCGAGCAATAAAACGAAATTTATTTTAAGGAATAGCACTAAATAATATTTTTTTCCCTCCCTTTTGATATGTTTTTTTTTCATTTCTAGAAGAAAACAACAACAGGATGGAGTGTAGAAGTCTTTAATGTCTCCCTGAAGATTTCTTCGGGGTGTCTTGTAGGAAGTGAAAGTGGGTGGGGGTGGCAAAGATCGTTCTGGGTCATTAATTTCTGGAAAGGTTTTTGCGGGGGTGGGGGGACCTTTAACAGGGCCCTTGAGCTTACCCAAAAGACACAATACTGGGAAAAAAATAACTGCATTTCGAGTTATTGTTTGTGAGTGAAAATCGATTGAAGGGAAAGATTTATGTGAAACAAATCGATAATAAATCGAAAATGGTATTGGAAATTTTTAGTTTTTTTTCTTTAAACAATTTATAATAACATGTTGAAATAACTAAACTAAGTAATATGCAATAATTTTTATATTTACTTAATACAGTTATATGTAAAATAAATATAAGAATATGTATTATTCAGTCTTGTGTATTATTACTATTTAGAAAAGAATAGTAGTATTCCTAAATTACTTTATAGTTACTTAATTATATAACAATAATAAGATTGATTAATTAAAAGTTAAAAATGTATATATTTTAAATTTCCCAATAGTAACAATTTGTTGTTTTTGCGGAAAATAGGCAGCTTGGGTACTAATTATAGAAGAATGTAGATATATATTAGTTATCGGATTAGAATTTTTTTTAATTATTAGGAATTTCTCTAGTCATTAATTATTTTTTAAATAACTCTTATAAGTGTATACTGAATTAACCTTATTACGTATAAATTATGCAATGACAATTATTAATAAAAAACTAAATTAATTAACAGTTATAATAAACAAAAAAGATTATACCATAATTTTGTAGAACAATATTAGAAAAAAAAACTTTTATATAGGAACCCTTACCTACTCTTCCAAAAAACTTCTTTTTCATCGTGTAATTCCAAATCTTATCTTATGTAAAATAAAATCTAAAATAACTCTGATATTAAGTTTAAAATATTTCTGATATTTACTGTAAAATTTTTTGTTGTAATAAAAACCACAAATATACTAATTAAATTAAGATAAACGCAAAAAATATATATTGTTTTGTGACATTTCTAGAAACGAGCAATTATAATTATAAACCACTGAGCTAAATAAGGAACTGGATATTAGACAGAACGTGCGCTTTTTTCCACCTTGGTTCAAAATGACAAGGTGATAAAAAAAAGTTTCCGAAAGATTTGTTATTTTAAAAGAACTGTTTTAAGGGAATTTATGTTCGCAAATATGTTATTTCTATATAATAACTGTAATGCAACGAACAACATTAGAAGACATTAGTTCTAACGCCAAGAGGGGGCTACGGTAAAATATGGAACTCCTATTTCAAGTTTTTATTTAGCACAGTGTTACTGACAAATCAAGTTTGGGTACGAGCTCCAGTTGCTCAGTGGATAAGGCGTTCAGCTACTAATCAGAGGATTGGTGGTTCGAATCCGTGCGATGGACTTGGCAAAAAAAAGTAAAAAAGTAGTGATCTTGCGATCGGAGGGTTACCAGCTTCGCTAAAAAATACTAGAAAGTCGTCTAGAACATCCAACAAATTATACAGGCGTGTATACGGGACTGGTGCACGATAAATCTGATCAGGGTTCAATGTCCTGATGCCTATTGAGGTTGCGTCGGGTACCAGCTCCTCAGGTGTTTCCTCGTCATCTGACCATGGTTCTAAAATAACGAGGTGCATGTATGAATGTGTGTGTGTGAATGTGTATGTGTTCCCGGGTCTTTCCTTCGAGATTGACCCCGAACCGTCGCCAATAGCCCACTGTGCAGCTCTAGTGCGACGTTAATTAACAAAACCAAAACCAAACCATAAATTTATTAATCGCATAATATGTCATATGAAAGCTAAACAATCAATTACGAAATACTTTACTAGTTTAAGACAAACTACTCCTAACAACCCAATCTCCGCGGATTAATCAGCATTTAATTTTGTTCACTAACCACGCCCTTTCCACCCCCCACACACCCATTATTACGTAACAAATCTTCCCCGCCATGAACCCTAACTTCCAAACGATGACACCTGCAGTTGAGCTATGGCCAGAGAGGGAGTGCAAAATCTCCCTTTTCAAAAGCGACTCATTAGCAGACGCTTGCAAAATTCGACTTCCGTCTAAATGTCGTAAATGAATTTCGGACGGTTGAGCTTCGTGTCGCAGAGAGAGATGGACGACTCTACAGGGACGTTGTGTCTCTGAAATGCTGACGCGACGAATCTGATTTCAATTAGGAGGGGGTTGAGTTTTAAAGTGGTGGAGATAGGAGATTGAGTGGGGCAGATAAATGCCTCGTGAGTCATGGATTTGTTTAAAAAATGGGACTGGATTGTTTACGGCTGATTGGAGTTTGGGGGGGGGAGGGGGGTTGTCTGTCTCCAGTCATTAATTGTTATCTGGAACTCTAAGCGGCGAGGAAAATATACAAATTGTGAAGTTGTTTTTACTGTAAGAGTGTTTGCTCTTTATTTCCAATACAAGTATTTTATACACTGTTAAAAATAGGTACTTAAAAATAAGTAACATATACTCACTTTTGAGTACATTCGATGTTTGTCATAGCTCCGAATATATAAGCTTCATTTTTGAAAAAGAAATATCCTGAAAAATGAGTAAAAAATAATAAAAAGAGCATTTGCTTGCCTACGTACATTGTCTTCATAAATCACTTTCCATAAATATCAACAATTACAACCAAGACATACCGGGAATCGAACCCAGATCCTCATACACCGCAGCCCAGTGTCTTATCCGTTCTACTATCAGGGAGACGTGAAGAAGTTATAAAAACGAGGAATGTTAAAAAGGTGTGCGATAGAATGGAGGAGAAAGGTAATTTAGTTGTAATAGCTCCGTTTCCGTTAAAGAAATCAACATCAAATATTGTGAAAAACCATTTTATAAACAACTATTTTGAGTTTGCCATGTCGCTTTGTTTGGCTCGAACAGAATTAAATCACGCTGATCGTTTTCCAGAAAGTACGATTACTTAAATTTGAGTATACCATCACTCATTTACCATGCAATTGTACTCAAATGAAAACGAGTATGTCCAGGTACTCGCATCGCAAAGTGGTATTGACCAAAAGTGTCTGAATACAATCTAAAAAGGTATTCAAATTCACGGGTTTAGATAAAAAAAACGTGGCTGTTAATCAAGTTTGTCTTCTCCCGTAAAATTTATGAAAATGGGTATATCTGGTTTTGAAACTATAGGCAACTCGTATCCATCCTCGCCATCAAACATATTTCCCTCTTTTTAGTGACATAAGAAGATAAAATAAGTAATAAATAAAATTTCACCAAATTTCATAATAAGGATATTCGAGGCATGGGCTGAAGATTTTCGTAAAAATAAATAGCACCAACAATAACCGATAGAGTTTCTTGGCGCTGATCGAGCAGAAAACTGGCATAACATATTAAAAGAAGTTGCGACAGGAAAACAGATTTAGTGATAAAGTTAAGGTAAATAATCCTTTATTAATCAGAATCAGAACGTACATCGGATGCAGTTTGTTGTATAAAAGGAAAGTCATCATATTTAAAACAAAATTCCTCTATCGGCAATTGTTTGTGCTACTTTATTTTACGAAAATTTTCTCCCCTATGTTTTAGTATCCTTATATGAAATTTAGTGTAATTCCGTTTATTATTTTTTTCTAAACAGGATTTTATGGCCACCCTATATTAATTTTAAATACTTAAAAAAATACCCTAGTGCTTAAAATTTTAAAAATATTTCAACATTGAGTATTTTTATACATTTAAAGTATATATGCATTGCTGGCATAAACTGAAAGTAGATCCATGGACGTATATAGATGCTCAAGTCACATAGAGGGCTAGAGAAAGCAATTAACCTAAAATGAGAAAATGTATAAATTTCTATTCCACATTTAAATGCAAGGTATAATTTAAGAGTTTCATAACTGATACCTTTGATGTGTTTTTATTGGTTATTATTTTAACTGTGTATAATAAGCATTTGTGACTACGGGACTGTTTTGAACTCTACCTAATTAAATTGTAACTCACGAGTTACTAATATGAAATTTAAGTTTAAAAACAATACTAGAACTTATTAATACGTATTTTTTGTTTAAAGTTTATGGCATAAATTTTTTTTAAAAATTTTAAAAACGTAAAAATTTTAAATGGAAAATAAATTATAGTATGTTTATTCCTATTTAGTTTGTCCATTGTAGTAATCTTTGAAAATACGTTGATAGAAAACAAAGAAAAAAACATTATTTCAATAATCCCGTGATATTTATCCCCTATTTTATATAAATGAACCATAAACATTATTTCATAAATACTACACATAAACAAATATTAAAATTTTTTTAAAAATGCAATGTGTTGGGGAATATTACGACCAAAAATTTAAGTCCATATGAAATGTAATGTATATTTTCCAATTTAATACAAATACCAACATTACATTTACTTTTCCCCAATTAAAATATTTATATTTTTCTTAATTTATTTTCGCCCAAACTTATTGATTAAACTATATTAAAAATTAAAATACTAATTCATTTAAAAAATCAGACATTAAAAGGTAAATCATATTTATTTAATTTTAAATATAAATTTGATATATTATGGAATTTTAATGTTACTAATTTCTTAATCAACACAAATTTAAATATTACTAATTTCTTAATCAACACAAATTTAAATATTACTAATTTCTTATTCAACACAAATTTAAATATTACTAATTTCTTAATCAACACAAATTTAAATATTACTAATTTCTTAATCAACACAAATTTAAATATTACTAATTTCTTAATCAACACAAATTTAAATATTACTAATTTCTTAATCAACTCAAATTTAAATAATTCAAAAATATATGCACTTAATAACTAAAGGTTTAATTAGTTATATAACAATAAAAGCACAATTAAGACAAACACTAAAATTTCCATCTATTCCTGTATTAACCCATTTTTAGTTGCTGTATATTTACCACAAATGCATAATTCATTTTATACTGCTTAACACCCATTAACCCCGCTATCTAATCTCCAGTAGCTGCGGGTTATGTTCAAAATGTCAGAGCTTCCAGCCAACTCTGATAAACTTAGCCTGCAGGCTTGCGTCCTCTGTAGGTGGCATATCTCAGGCTTGTGGTAAGCTTCCTAATGAGCCTGGAAATCCTCAAACTGATGCAAGGAATAACTGTATAAATCCAAGCTTGACTCGGGGATTTCATATGCGCATCCCTTCGAGTGTGGGGATTGTATGATGGCTAATTAGGATATGTTAGATGGTAACCAAGCAATTTAAAAGCCTTAGCTTCCGTTTAACAATTAGACATAATTTCAAAAAGTCCATATTTGAAGTATTATGAGAGTATTGTTTTATATTTAAAATACTAATTTTAGAGAAAAAATTTAGCAGTTTTATTATTTTTTGTTGCAGCTAAGTTTTCCAGCAGTGCTTTTTGCATTTAGAAATAATTTTAACAATGTATTTATTTGGGTTTTTTTTTTTTGGGGGGGGGGGAGCAGGTTGATTAATTAAGTCGCACTAGAGCTGCATAGTGGGCTATTGGCGACGGTTCGGGAGGGCCTATCTCGAAGGAAAGACCCGGGAACGCTGCCTCGTATTTTTTAACCATGGTCAGATGACGAGGAAAATACCTGAGCTGGCACCCAACGCCTTCAATAGACGTCGGGACTTTGGACCTCGATCAGATTTATCGTACACCAGTCGCGTATACACGCGTTAATTTTTGTGTGGATGTTTGTTAGTGAAGTTAGCAACCCTCCGATCGCAATATCACTACTTTTTACTATTTTTTAGTCTAGTCCGCGCACTGAAGTATTATGATTATTGTTTTATATTTAAAATTCTAATTTTAGAGAAAACTGTTAGCTGCAACAAAAAATAAAGTAACTGCTAACTTTTCCAGCAGTGCTTTTTGCATTTGTAATTAATTTTAACAATGTATTACTTTGGTTTTTGATTAATTAACCTCGCACTAGAGCTGTACATTGGGCTATTGGCGACGGTTCGGGACCTATCTCGAAGTTAAGACCCGGGAACAATTCCTCTTATTTTTTTAACCATTGTCAGATAACCAGGACAACATCTGATCTGGCACCCAACACATCCTCAATAGGCGCCAGGACATTATACCCCGATCAGATTTATCGTGCACCAGTTCCGTATACATGCCGATAATTTTTTGTGGATGTTCTGAACGACTTTTCTAGTATTTTTGTAGCAAAGCTGATAACCCTCCGATCACAAGATCATTACTTTTTTACTTTTCTTTGTGAAGTCCGTCGCACAGGATCGAACTAGGAAGCCTCTGATTCCCAGCTGACGCCTTTATCTACTGATCCACGGAGGCCCCAAAGTGTATTTCTTTGTTATTTTAAAAATTTATTTTAGTTACTAGCAATATGGCCCGGCGTTGCTCGTGGTCACTTTGCGCAGTAAGAGCTGCGCGATTTTGTCTTGTCAGCGTAGCCATGGCATATGACTCTCTGTGCACAGTGAAAAATAAACTTTATCCAAATCCAGATTTATTAAATTACTTTGAGTATTTTTTGAGATACTTAAATCTATTTTTATGTCCCCGACTTTACATGCTATTGCGACTAACTACTATTTAAACTGATGTGTTTGTAAAATGTTTCTTTTTGTGAAATAAAAATTCCTAACACTTTTTTAAATTGCATATTTTTTGTATAAAAAATAACCATTTAGTGACAATAAACCCATGTAGTAAACTTCACATACATTAGTTTTAATATTGGCGACGCAATAATATATCAAAGAAACAATATTGCATTCTTCCAAATCAAAATAATTTATCGTATTTGGTGAAGTTTTTTTTGTTGTGCCAATTGGCGACCGGAGTCTATATATCCCTCTTTCAACATAATTTCATATGGGTCAATATTTAGGGACAATATTTCTTATAAAAATTAATTATCAAATATTTATTTTTAAATTCCAATAATATGTTTTTGAGGCGAAAATTTAAAAATAAGCTACATGGAGGTATAAATATATAAAACTTTAAGTTAAACTTTTAGGGTGGCCCATTTCAACACCATAGTAATATTCCACTCTGTAACAAATAGCACTATTGTCATAAAGTTAAGTTGTTCGGAACATGAATACACATGGCGTCAGTCGAAAGAGCTGGTTTAATTCCCTCCTTCGGTTGGCGAGGTTTTTGTTAACGACGTTATTTTTGTTATTTGGACATTAATTTCTCCATTGTGATGATATTTTTAAATATAGGACCTCTATTTTAGCTCATTTGGCAACATTTTTATTCAATTGGAGAATTTTTTTTATTAATTTAGCGACATTTTGAATTTATTTGGCGACATTTTTAATTTATCTTCAATACTTGGCGACTTTTCTAATTCATTTGGCGACTTTTATTATTTATTTGGCGACATTTTTAATTTATCTTTAATACTTGGCGACTTTTCTAATTCATTTGGCGACATTTTTAATTCATTTCTCCATATTCGGCGACTTTTATTATTTATTTGGCGACATTTTTAATTCAATTTTCTATATTTGGCGACTTTTATTAATCATTTGGCCACATTTTTAATTCATTTGGTAACATTTTTAGATCATTTGGCGACATTTTTAATCCATTTTGCGACATTTACTCATCAGCCAATTAAAATGAATCGTTTATCCCAGTATTGTCTAAACACATTTTTGGTCGCCAAGGTGATTTTTGACACTAATGTTATGAAGGGAAGATCGATATGTAAATTTCCCATAGGAGTTGGAGACATTTTTCATTTATTTGGCGACATTTTTAATTCATTTGGCGACATTTACTCATCAGCCAATCAAAATAAATCGTTTATCCCAGTATTGTCGAAAAATATTTTTGGTCGCTAAGGTGATTTTTAACAATATGTTATGAGGGGAAGATCGAGATGTAAATTTCCCATAGGCGTAATGTTAGAGAAAATGGAAAAAGTTCTATAACTTTTGAATGGTTGCAGATATCCACATGAAACAAAGTGCATATTTTAAACTAAGAAAAGTTTGTTCACATGGTGCAAGTTTCATAAAAATCCGTGCAGTAGTTTTTGAGTTAAATCCGGACAAACAGACAGACAGACAGAAAAATTTTAAATGTGATTTTCGGAATCAGTGTATCCTAATTCGTGGAGAAAACTCAAAATGAGGGGTTTTGTTCGATTCCACTGACAGACACTCCATTCTTATATATAAGTATTGATAAGACTTAATTCTTTGATTTAATTAAAGCTCCATTAAAAGATTTTTTTAAATTTTAATAATAACAATTTAATTAGTAATTACATTTTAATATTTTTTTTTTAGCAATAGAAAAAATTATTTTTCTATCAGCTTTTGTTTATAAATATATATTTTGATATCAAATTACGACATAGATTGGTGGTAGGATTTAGTTTGAAAACATTTATTTATTACTTGCAATATGGCCCGGCGTTGCTCGTGGTCAGTTTGTGAAGTAAGAGATGTGCGACTTTTTTAGTTAGCGTAGCCCGTCGAATATCGCTCTCTATACCCTGTCTAAATTTATTCAATTAACTTGAGTAGTTATGGAGATATCTTAACCTATTATTTAAAAAAAATTATATTAACGACTTTACATGCTATCGCGTATAAATTGATGTTTTTGTAAAATATGTAATTTTGCAATATAAAAATCCCCAAAAATTAATAATTAAAAACACTTTTCCTGATATAAGCCTGTAATATGATGTCGTTAATAGTAATGCATTTTGCAGATAATAAAAATCAAACACTTGGCGATGTTCTTTGAATGCCAAATGGCGTTGAATGCTTATATTATTAAAAAAGTTTGATATATGTTTTTTATTGAAAAAATAACCCCGGTAACAAAAAAATGCAATTGTTAAACTTCACATTCATTATTTTTAGTATTGATAATACAATAACATATCGAAGCTAATAAATATTCTGTTCTTCCAAATGGAAATAATTTATTGTATTTGGCGAAGTTTTTTGGGTGGTAATTGGGGACGGAGATTTGGTGTCGTCTTTAATAACTATTTCTAAGAAAAATAAAGAATTATTTTATTTTGTAACTGTATACCTTGAAATTTCAGAGAATTGTTACATAGAAAATTTTTAAATATGCTAGCATCAATATTTACAGGCAATAATTTTCTATAAATAAAAATAATTTCAAATAATCATTTCAAATAATCATTTCTGAATTTCAATAAAATTATTGTGAAGTGAAGCATTTCAAATAAGCTACATGGAGGAATAAATATAGAAACCCTAAGTTCACTTTTAGGAAGACCTATTCCGACGTTATAGCACAGTTCCACTTCGTAACAAATAGCACTCTTGGCATAAACGTAATAGCGTTGGATAGGAAATTAAGCACCGACGCTTTTAAAATCTTGAAACAAATAAATGTTTGGGGCATGCATAGATACACGTGGCTTCAACGAAACTGGTGGTTTATCTTCCTCCTTCGGTTGGCGAGGTTTTAGTTAACGACCGATTCCTAAAATCTGCTGCCTAATAAATGTGTTTTTCAATGATAAATCGCAATAATAGAAGGCAGCTATTATTGTCGAAAAATATGTTTCGTCGCCAAGGTGATTTTTAACAATAATGTTATGAACGGAAGATCTACATGTAAATTTCCCATAGGAATTATGTATAGGAAAATGGAAAAAATTCTATAACTTTTAAACGGTTGCATATATCCACCTGAAACAAAGTGCAAATTTTAAACTGGGACCATATTGTTAAAATGGTGCAAGTTTCATGAAAATTCGTGCAGTGGTTTTTGAGTTAAATCCGGACAAACAGACAGACTTTGGCGACCTTTTAAATTAATTTGGCAACATTTTAAATATATTTGGCAATATTTGGTGACATTTTAAATTCATTTGGCAACATTTGGCGACATTTTTCATTCGTTTGGTAATATTTGGTGACATTTTTAATTCATTTGGCGATATTTCTAATTCATTTGGCATTATTTGGCGACATTTTAAATTTATTTAGATATTTTTTTAATTCATTTGGCGACATTTACTCATCATCCAATCAAAATGAATCGTTTATCCCAGTATTGTCGAAAAATATTTTTGGTCGTCCAGGTGATTTTTAACAATAATGTTATGAAGAGAAGATCGAGATGGAAATTTCCCATAAGCGTAATGTTAGAGAAAATGGAAAAAGTTCTATAACAAATTTTCAAATTTCTATGAAAAATTTCATAAAAATCCGTGCAGTAGTTTTTGAGTTAAATCCGGACAAACAGACAGACAGACAGACACAAAAATTTTAAATGTGATTTTCGGAATCAGCGTATTCTAATTAGTGGAGAAAACTCAAAATGAGGGGTTTTGTTCGATTCCACAGACAGACACTCCATTCTTATATATAAGTATTGATAACACTTCATTAAAAATTTTAATACTATTAAGCTTTTTACATAAAAAATAGGTAAAGTTCTTTGGAAACAAAGAAAGTTATTTTTTATTTCAAGTATGTCATATAAACATTAAAATACAGTGAAATTGTCAGTTTTAATTGACTCCCGAAGATTTTACTTTTAATTTGCATTGTTCCCGACATAGTCAAACGTTCATACATTTAAAAAATCCTTCAATATTGCATTGTACTAAAAAAAAGAAGGAAACTGTATTTTTTTTAAAAGTAATAATAGATTTTCTTGAATAACTCATTATCTTTGAAGAGAAATGTCATCAGTAAAACACAATACTACAAATTGTAAAAACTTTAATGTTACACTAACATAATTTTAATAATAATTAAACAAATATACACGTAAGAATGAATCTAACACAAATGATTTATCTGTCACTTTCCCAAATAAACACAAAAAAGAAAACTAAAAAAAAAAAACTTTCAATTCAAAAATACCCAATCCATCTTACCGATATCGTTACAGCCGCCTACTATTTTGAGTTTTCTGAGCCCCCTGAGTTAGCTCCGAGTTTTCTATGGAATGTCAATATAAATCCCTTTAAATGAGACAGCCAATCCAAATTGGCCATTTAGAGGGAGAGAGATAAATAGGGAAAGGTCCAGATCTTTCTCGGCATACGTTGCAGCAGCGACACAAAAGATGAATAGTTACGGCTTCAACGGAAATGGGCTTGACTTTACGATGCTTTGTCATTCCTATCTATTTTGCTGCGAACTGCTGTTTTTATTTTTAGTTTCTTGGACTTGAGTTCAGTTAGGGCTTAATTTTTCGCTTGGAGTTTAGAGATAAAATATCAAAATATAGATAAGAAATGTCCGAACGTTGCTTATATATTTATCCTTGTTTCCAAATAAAAGATTTTTTTAAAAAAATTGGAAGATTATGAGATTGAATAAGATATAAATGGATATATAGATATATAGGTATGTTTATATCTAAGGAATATAAGGAAAGAGTTCAAACTTATATTTAACTATGTCGAATTTAAAAGAAAATTTGAAAGCAGTTTTTGTTCATACAAATAATAAAAGGTTTAACATTCTTTATAATGACAATTAGTTTTCTTTTATATTTAATAAGCTTTTTGTTGATGTTTGATAGCATTTATCGTAAAATATCCATTTAATTAGAAGCCTAATTAAGTTAGTATTATATTAATTATTTTACTAATTTTTATATTTATTTATATTTTAAATATTAAATAAGCAAAATGATCTGACTCTCTGAAACATATAACATTTTATGATACATAAATATCATAAGTTTCTTTTGATACAACACTATACAGGTTTAATGTACCAGTTACCGATCACGTACTAGTTATCGACCATATAGAAAAAAAATATTTAACACTAAAAGAATATCATTATATTTTTTAAAAGTCTCTTCAAACAACGTTACTCAAAGGCTTTTAAAATAAAGGTAAATTTCATTTTATAGTCTAGTGTAGTGGTATACAAAAGGTGATACACTGACCATTTCATTTTCTACATATAGAATCAATTTGTATATCGCCAAATATAGAGTTTTTCTTTATGCTACTTATTCCATTATTATTGGTTAAAATGGATTTCAAAGAATAGGCATTCAAAATGGGTTTCAATGGATAATTTAATAAAAATATCCGAACGCACTGTAATTCGGCATATTTTAGCATGGACGATATACGAAATATAGATGTAGAAATGGAAGTGTGGTACAGCTTGTTAACTTTCAATTGGATTCACATCAACAAACTGTCTTGCCCAATCTAGAAGCTACAGTTAGAGATCATTGCCTTCGACATATCCAGTACAAATATGCCAATCAATTTACATCTCTGGAATATTCTCAACTTACAACCAACAGATCCAAGAACCTTTGATCATCGAAATCTAACCCTAAATCTCAACCCAAGCTCCCCCCAGATCCAATATCGACACGCAACTCCGCTCTCTTTGACAATATGGTCAAAAAGAATGACAACTCAATATTGCCTTCCTCAGCTCTAGAAAGACTCCGCAGAAATTCGGCTCGACTTTGTGTAGACATCTTTTCCCTTCGATGTCTATTAGCTTTCTCCGACCAATTACTTCGCCTTTCGCAGGGGGGGGGGGGGGGGGGTATATAACCCTCTTCTTTCACCATCTCCTTCGTTCGCGGTGCTTTTGAGAGTAAAGGGTCTGGTGGGGTAAGTGGCATAAGGAAAGTTGGGGAGACAGTTGGCACGATATCGGAACATTCGGCACTGTCTGTGAGTTAACATTGAAAGGGGGAATGGCTGAGGAGGGAGTGTATACAAATTGAATATGCAACAGGGAAGAGGTTTTCAGAAACGATCATAAACATTCGTGTAAAAATACATGATAATTGTAGTTTTACGAACTAACTCGTTCATTTTAGAACTCTACTACTGCATTATACGTTTAAAATACTGCAAGTTTTTTTTTAGCAGTTCAACTCGTCTGCATAAAACCTTTTGAAGTGCTTCCAAAACGCATGCATTACCAAAATTATTTGTTGAATTTTTTTCCTGAGTTGCTTCAAATTTATTTAAATTATGGTTGTACATTTAATTGAATGCTTCATGAGTTATTCATATATATCTGGAGCCGGCGCGGCGTGGCTCATGTAGTTTAGACTCGGACTCTCGCCAAAAGATGAAGGTTTGATTTCCAGCATGTGGTCAGCGATCTAGTAATTGGAGGGTTGTTAGATTCGTTCCTATCACCACTAGTAGGTGCGCGTTAAACCAATTTCATCATGTCTATTCAGGTTGCTTGGGGTGCCAGTTCAGGTTTTATCTTCGTTATCTAACCATAGTTCAAATAAACGAGGCGCTGTGCGCGGATCTTTCCTTCGGGATATAATCCAAAACCTCACCAGTAGCAAATTGTGCATACCAAGTGCGCTGTTTTTTCAAACAACCAACCAATCTAATATATGGAAACACTGTGATTAAAACAATAGAGTTCGTTTCTACTTCTTACAGAGCAAAAAATGATAGTTGTCACGCGTATTGTGTAATTGCGTTCATATAATTAACGATCGCATAATTAATAGTTATTCCTATCATTAAAGCCCAGATAAATTAAAAACAAATTGGATAGGCAGCACAGTCTCCAATGTACCGTAATATTTGGTTCGTGTATATTTTCTACGCAAAGCTGCTTCTACTTGCGTCTTCGGCAAGTTCTAGATCGTCCAACTCCTCGTTATCTAGATTTATAGGAATGCGCAACTAAACGGGGCGGAGTTTGCGGCGTTTGTGGAATTTCGAGCACGTGCAAGTTGCCGATTACTGGTAAACAAGCAATCCTTATGTTCACATTTTGCGTTAATTACGTTCAACTTTGGTTTTAACGCCATATTCTAAAAAAAATATATCATTGCGCTTTTCAGTATTTTAGTAGTTTAAGGAAAATTCTAACGCTATCCCACAAACGAACCGGCTCCGACGTCACTGTAGGCGTGGTTGTTCTAGCCGTCTATTATTTTGATTGTCTAGAACTGTTCTTTAAACCAGTTTAAGTTTCTCAAGTGGCAATTGAACTTTAGTGCGTGCTATTTTGGTTTCATAGGGAAATCTTCTACAAATCGGCACTTTACATTCCACACAATTTCCACACAAATATATTAAACTGGCAACTATACTCGGGGACATCCAAAGTTGAACCGGAAGCGGAAGCTATGATATATATAAATGTTCAATTGCTTTATGCTCAACTTAGGTTGTTCCCGAGTATAGTCAAATGGAATTGTGGAATTCGCCTTGATCTTCACTGTAAGCACGTACTTCTACGATCTGTCGATTAGAACTAACAATACAGCAGTTAAGTCAGCGTGTGAGTGAAAGCGTCAGCCTTAAAAGTGACTCATTTCCACCACCAACCATTACAAATGTAAGAGAGAGAGAGAGCAGTGTCGTCGTTAGTGACGTGTCTGTTCGATGTGGATTACCCTAGGTGAATCATCTTCATAATTTGATTCTCTCTGGTATGTTAGAGCTTTGAGATATTCTAAAATAGTCTGCAAGTGTCTGAGAATGAACTCTGTTCTGCTCCAGACCGAATTTAAAGACGCCTTTATGTCAAAATGAAAGACCCTACACAGTTTCAAAGAGAGTAAACAGTTGGTGCACGTCATTTCGTGTGTCAATAACTGCAATTCCAAAGCCATCAAGAGGCCCATTAATATCAACCTACCAACAGGCTTTATCCAAAGACCCTTTCAAACGATATCGTGACAAATACCTCTCCATACACCCAACCTGTACCGTGCTTCAAAACAACGACTGGCATTGTCGCTGCTGCAGCGCTCGACCCCATCGCTCAACAACGTCATTTGTCTTCAGTTGACACTCTGTCAAGTCCAAACCCCCATCTGGTGGAAGAGGGGGGTCGATAGGTTGGGGGTGGAGGAACAGCCATCCATCCACAATCTTTGTGTGTGGCTCCCTCAAAAAGCCCTTGTCACCGCCATCTTAATCTGATTTGTCTAAACATGTCGAGGTTTTAATCTGACCCCCATCATTCATTGTCTTTGTGGAAGTTTCGGGGGTGGTTTTTATGGTGTTCTGCGAGAAAGAAATGTTCCCGTACGATGTCGGAAATGAGAACTGGCTCAAAACTCAATTATCGGTAGTGGAAAGATGGTTGTGTTACCCCCCCCCCCCCTTTGAAGAAGTACGGCCATTAAATGAGCTGCTTTGGGAATCGATAATTCGTTAATAGATCCAGTAATTTGGCATTGAAAAATTGTGTGGTAAATCAAAAACGTTTAGTTGTTTTTTGGGATATTGTTTCAATCATTGGTAATATAAAATTTAAAATTAATAATATTTTTGTTTTATTTTTAGTTAAAGTGTAAATAGTGTACTGTCTCAGCAAAAAGAGTCAGCATAAAACCTTCATCAAAATTTTGAAATTGAAGGTTTTATGCTGGAAAACTGCAATTTTTTTGAAGATCTATAAAATTAAAGGTTTTTATTTCAATGTCCTTCATAAAAACTGCAAAAAATCTTCATAAAAACCTACAAAAAAACATTCAATTTTTAATCATGAAGGGAAAATGCAGATATTTTAAAGATTTTATGCAGGAAAATTAAAAACTTAAAAAAAACTGCAGTTTTTTGTTTCAATATTCTTTATAAAACCTTAAAAAAACCTTCAATTTGACAATTTTGATGAAGGTTTCATGCTGACATTTTTTGCTGGGATGTGCCCAATTAAGTCCTTTACCACCACATTTACCTTTGGTTGGTCCTTAAAATTTAAATTCTCTTAAATATATACTACCATAATCATTATAAAAATAATTTAATTTTTCTTGTAAGTTGCATTCATCAAAACCTAATACACAGTGCGCCTCAAACTTTATTATATCATAACACACTCTCATACATGTAGTCACAAAATTTATTGTAATGTAACTAATCTTTGATTTGTTCCATTTAATTTAATATAGAACAAATTATTTTAATAATTTATAAGTTTATATTTGTAAATAAGTTAACATTCCGAGTCAAAACAACTTAATTAAATTGATACAAGTAGATATGGGGAGGGATACTAATTAATTTTTGATGTATTTAAGAAATATAGGTATTTTGTGTAATATTGACTGTTCCATTTAATTTATTAACCTAAAACTTATATTAATAATTTGTTAGTTTATAATTGTAAATAAATTGAGATTCTTTAATGAGACAAAACAATTTATTAACTTGATAAAAGTGGATATGGATAGGGATACTAAATTATTTTTTGCTATATTTAAGAAATATATGTATTTTGAGTAATTATTGACTTCAATTTGGCAAACGACATTGATGTTTTTAAATTAATAATAAATAATAAATATTAATAATCCCCTTCCCGCTTTTCTAAAATAAAGTTATTCAAACTTTAAAACCCTTTAAAATATTTTCTCTTTTATATAAAATGAAAAAAAAACTATTTTTTGTAAATATTGTACATATATATATAATATGTAATCAATATGCATATAAAATTTTATCATTTAATATTGATTCTTAAAAATATACTGTACATAAAATTATTGAGAGTTATACAATTCTAGAGCTATGTTCGATCTCTTAAATTTTTATATGCTAAAAAATTAAATATAAAAGATGTGTGGGCATAGTGGCCACGCGTTTTCAAAAAATAAAAATTGGAAAAAAATCGAAGGAAAATTTGGCACAAATTAGTTTCTTCACTTAGGTTTATGCAAAAAAACCCAGTACTTTGACTTTATTTTGGTTATTTCACAACAATAAAAGACATTTCCTGCAACTCTACCAAATAGACACTTTGCTCTAAGGGACAAAGCAAAATGACCCCCCTCTATGCTCGATATAAAAAAAGAACTATTTGCCGGAATTTTAATGAATATGAATGTGCATGTTCTAACATGGAATAACTATTATCCTTCAATACACAGGTTGTGAAACTTTTTAGCCCATTAGTGGATTTGAAACTTATTTTCTAAGCATTATTAGCGTTTAAAAGTGTTTGTTGATCATTGTCTTTTTATTAAATTATTTACACATGTCACAGGTGAAATCATTGCCTTCTTCCTTGCACGCGGCACAAACCTCGTAAGCCCAACGTACACAGTTTTGACACCTGATCCACCCTACATTTTCTCCGGAATTAATAGCCGTGGCCACTGTGCCCTCTTTAACGTTATTACACAAATGTGATGCTACAGACTAAACTACAAATCCTAGCTATTACTTCAACACATACATTTGAAGCTAAAAGCTCATAGTTTTAACGGTTTATTGCTAATAGTATGTATTAGGAACTTGCATTTAGTTATAAGAATTATCGCAATGCGTTACATCAGAACGTTGAAAAACACGGAAGTCGTGAATAATTTCCAAACAAGTGATCAGAACAGCTCCGAACTTCAGTATGACAATGATGACGAACTAGCGGAGAAGTTATAAGGAGTAGCTGTGTTTGTGGCAACACCACACGGGTAGTAAATAGATAGTATAGCCACTATGCCCAACCTGCACCTACATAATTTTTCTGTATTCAGTTTTTCTATCAAACTAAGTTGGAAATTAGATTTATGGACATTTCTTTTATTGTATTCGTAAAATAAAAATTTTAATTACTTTATATATATACTTATTAAAATTAAGTATTTATTAAAGTATATGAAGTAATATCTACAAATAAGAATTATTTCTAACTTGTAAGTGCATTTGATAGCTTTACAAAATAGTTTGTATATTACTAAATCAACGATAAGCGTTATTATAAAAGTGCGGATCGTTTTAAATTAATTTGAATTAGTTGACATTGCAGCTATTGTGCCATAAAATGTAAGCCGATAAAATCATCAAGCCTCAATAGTATAAAAAAATTGTATATACATTGTTCATTTGAATGTAAACAATTTTAAATGCAGCATTCAAATGCAATTACACAATCTCATAGTTTTTTTGCATTTTAACATTTTTCTGGTAAGCTCTTCTACAAAAAATACCATTGTTCATACAAAAGAGTTCAAGAAAAGATAAATAACCCAGTACAAAGAGATAAACAAACGAAAGATAAAATTCCTTTTGTTTCTTTGACTTCCTCTTTGATGCCCTTTTTCCAACATTTAATCAACATTGTGAGACTTTCTTTATAAAGGGATAATAAAACTGGAGATAATTTTCTTTGACTTTTTCCTTTTCTGTTTCAATAAAATATATCAGTCGACATTTCAAGTTATAAGATTTTCTTTTGAAAAAATTGCTTATAAAAGTATCTTTGTCAACACTTTTAGAAGTTAATGCCTTTAGAAAATTCTTAAAAAGGAGAATCAAGCCCCAAATCCGATTTTTTTAATAATAAATACAGAAATTCCATTTTATTGTATTACTTTAACAACTCTTTCTAAGCTATAATCAAAGACAAAAAATAAATATATATTTTTTGCGTCTTTTAAACCTAAATATGGGTTTTTATTACTTCACATTTTAATGTTAAAAAATATTGATTAAATTACGTCAAAGTATATATTACAGACGTATGAATACATTTTTCCAGATTTGTGTTTTAATTGTTTTCAAAAACTTATTTTAAGTTCTAAAAACATATACATTTTATGTTCATTAATTCGTAAATAAATAATTTATAACTTAATTTAAAAAAGCTACTTTTACGTTTATAAAACAAATAATAAAGCTTCCAAAACTATTAATAGTTTAGTTGTAAGTACACTTTTTACAAAGCCCAACATTATATATATACTAGCAAAAGTACCCGTTCTTCGCACGGAGGTAAATAAAATAATGACAAATACCTAAAAATATATACATTTCCTCTCCTGCCTGGGATAATTGCATATACCATTTTAGAATTCCTCTTTAAAAAGTGATAAAGCTTTTTTTCATAATTTAAAATATTTTTATGTGTAATAAATTATAAGTTAAAAAATAAAAATATCTCTATACTACTTGGTTGCTCATACACCGATAAAAATCCTATAATTTCTAGTTTATCTCTCTTAAGGTATGGAGTTTTAAAAATTACACATTCCTGCGCCAAACTATTTTTATAAATTAATAAGAATTTCCTGTTTGTATGGGTATACATAATTGCATGAAATCCCATAATAAAAAACGACGTTTTAAAATCCTTAACTCATGTGGAATCAGCTGATGGGTATAAATAATATACTATCGTGGAGACGAAAGTCAGACGTTTCGTACATGTCGTTTTATAACCCTTCACCCCCCCCCCCCCCTTTTACGCTTGCACCAGGTGAAAATTAGTGTACCGCTGTTATTTATTCAACGTAGAATCAGCCTATATGGATAAATGACATACTATGACGTGTAAGGGAAGGAAGGAAGGCCGTTTCAACCATTGTAGGCCACTTATCCTCTCCCCCTCTCAACCTTGTACCGAATAGGGGCCCAGTACAGTATATGTATATTTGCGGTATGTACATAACCGATTTTTTTTAACCCGCATGCCGCAATTTATTAGGGAAATGACTATAATTATATTTTAGTTTTCAGTACTTCCTTTAATCGATGGAATTTTAATTACTGTTATCATCATCATTGAAATATAATATGCATTATAATAGGTAATTTATAGGAATAAGTATTTATATAAAACTGATGTTTTTATTTAAGGAAAAAAATATTAAATCAAGCAATAAACAAAGCGCTATAATTTTCATTTTTATATTAGTTTTTTAAAAAAAATCATCAAGGAGGGTTTCATTAAATTGCAGTTTTAAATCAATAACTTCAAACGTGAATTTTAATGAAACTTCTGAATTAATTTCTATATTGAAATGTTCTGAAGCCATATGGAAGTGAAAAAGGCAGCAAAAACAGATAACATAATTTTTAAAGATGACAAAATTAAGAAATGTGATAAAGAACTTTAATGATTTAACTTTCAAAACATTCCGAACTTCCCTTCTTACAGTATTGCAATTTTGATTTGACTATTTCCAAATACCCGTTCCAATGTATCGTTTAGGCTACATCTTTGCAATATCTTCGACCAACAACTTGTGTATCTAATAAGTAGTTTGCATTTTTGACCTCAGTAATGCAGAACAAAAAATTTAAATTGCAGACAGAATAAACCTAAATTTTTTTTGCAAATAAACTGCCTCAAATTCTTTATCAAATTGAGTACAGAATTAGCAGCCCGGCATAAATACTCAATAAAAAATAGTATGTTTGAAATAGTACACAACTTTCTTTTACTACGCCCGAATTCCCATGTTTTAAACCATTCCCATGAATAATATTATTACAAAAGAATAATCACCTATTTTATTTTTAAGTTCATTTTTTTTATTTACGGATTAATGTATTAAACATTCGGTATTTACTCATTTTGTTAAACTATTTTTCCTAAAATTTTGATTTTGTGATACTATTATTAAATTCGCATCAAAAAATACCTGTCATTCAAATATTTAGTAAGTTTCCACAGCAAATTACAGCCAAGACGCACTTTATCCAAACAATACACTGTTGTAACTTGGCGATAGTTTAGCAAACGGTGCAGCATACTATAATCTCACCATGTACTTTGAATAATTCTATATTTAATTATTAATGATCGCCATTCAATGTTTTAAAAGGAAATATTCATTGGCACATTAAATAAAATATTTTCTAAATTATCAGTTGGTATCTGAAATTGTATCCTTTAATAACATTAAAAAGTCTAATAGAGTTGAAAATTCACAGTGAAACTAAGCTTTGTACAATTAAAAAAAATACTCGCATAACATATTTTTCAAATAAATAAAATGTACGTTCATACACAAATTACTCGCATTTTGGAAGAATTGCTCTAAAAGTTCGATTTAAGATAATTAAATATAGTTACAATGAACCTGTATACAAAAAAAGTGATAAAACAATTATACAATTCTAAACCATTTGCCTAAGATAAAATACTGCTTGTTTAATTTTTTGAATGGTTCCGTATTGTAGCAAAAAGCCCAATGTGCTGACGTTTTTCATAATTATTAAATCAAACAAAACCTATGACGTCATTTTTATATTGCCAATAACGAACAATTTTATTTTAAATTGCAAACGATATTTTCATCCATGTTAAGTCAATGGAATCCATTAAAATAGTTATAACATACGATTGAAACATCGTACAAACTTAAAAATTATCACAAAAAATGTCTAATTTTTTAAGTAAAGTATTCTGTAAATTTTATAAAGCTACGTTTTGTAATTATTGAGTATTCCGTGTAAAGATCGGCATTCTAAATGGTATATAATTTTTTATATTACATTTTCGCTTTTCTCCGTTGATTTTAACTGATTTTACTGTTGCCACTTCGTGAAACTTTGCCGACGTACGCTAAAAAATGTCATAACATTCGAATGGAACATCGTAGAGACTTGAAATAGTCGCGTTAAAATTCTTAT